>JBCEWC010017069.1:0-12726 GCA_038996855.1 Solanum aculeatissimum
TTGGTTTCCAATGTATAACTCTTCTGTTGGAAAGTAAATTAGAATATGAGGTCAAATATTGTATATTATTAAGTTTAAGTGCTCAATTGATTTGTTTGTTTTACTGTATCTTATCGTATTGCATCAAATAGTTAGAAAAGTCATATATTTATTTTATGAGTATTTTCTTATTGGGTAAATAGAAAATTAAACCGTTAAGGACCAAAAACTAATAAACCGAAAACCAATAAAATATATCTTATTGGTTTGTTATTGGTTTAACATATTTAAAAATCGAAAACCAATAAACCGAACTCATAATACATAAAATCAAATCAAACCGACCGATGCACATCCCTAACTCTCCATTCCCAATAAGGTTAGTCAAACCTACCTCAATGTCGAAACCGCACTTGGACAAGCTTTCGATCAACTCAATCCAGAAATCGATCCCCCAATCCGATCAATCACTATCAACATTAGACACTACTCATCACGAGGAGTATTTTGATACCCATATTGACATAAATTAGGCTTAAGAAAAAAATGGTCAATTTTAGGGCTAAAATCCAAAGTTCCTAAATCTAGAGATTGACTTTAAAATCGAGTTCTATGCGAAAAATGAAGTCCGTGGGTGAAAATCCCACTAAAATTGAGTTTAAAACGCGTGAGCAATTAACATTCAAAGTTTAGAAATCATATTTTAAACATTTCTAACTTTGGACATTGAAAATCATGAATTTTAGGATGAAATCGAGATAAAACTTAAGGAAAATGGTTAATATAACGTTAAAAACACTTACCCAGCAAAAATCTTTGAAAATCTTTCTTCAAAATCGCCTCATAAAGCTTGGAAGTTCGAAAAGGGATTAAAAATGGTGTTTCTCAATTTTTAACACTTTTCAGTCGCAAAAGTACACCGCGAATGCGGGTGGGATCTCGCGAACACGAAGAAGGCTAAGTAAAATGACCTTCGTGATTGCAGAGACCAACTCACTAACGCGGAGAGTAAAAAGGATGAGGGGTCACACACGCGCGCGCATTCTGTAAATGCAGATAGATCCTCTCTGAACGCGGAGGGTAACCAGACCCAGACCTCCACGAACGCGGAGAAGACAAGCACCTGCACCAAAACTCAGCAAACCAAGTCCAATTCCCTACTCGAAACGGACCCCCGAAACTCATTCAAACTCAGAATTACACAAACTTTATATGTATCCATACCAGAAACGGCGATCCGGACTTAACGTAATCATCATAAATCGATTTTAAGACCTTCTCACCACATTTACCAATTCAAGTCAATAAAACTAGTTTAAACTCAAAATACCAAAACTATCCTCGACAACTCCAAAAATTATTCTGAGACCATTTTCAGCATTAGTTTCACCATTCAGAACCACTGGAACTGTCAAAATTCCAATCTGAGCTTCTGAAGTCCGAATGTTGACCAAAGTCAAACTTTGGTCTTGGAAACGACTAAAATCACAATTTTGGGCCTAAAAATCTCATTTTAACTCCAAATTCAGTGCTATAACTTCTCATATTTCAGTTTCGACATTTCAGAGCTAATGAAATCAACGGATCCTCGATCCGACACCAGAAACTCAAAATGGAACAAAAACTCACTTTTTCAATAACTTAAGCTTCCAAAAAGTGTCAAAACTCATATTTTCCATTTTAAATCTCCGGATTTCAGTTTCAATCATTCAAACAGTTCAAAATAGACCCAAAGCAATTTACGAAAGGGTAAAACAATAATTTTCACAGGTAAGGCAAAAAATGACCAACTGGGTCATTACATAATTACATGGTGTAATTACATGCTGGTTACTTTTTAATTTCTTTCTTTTATTTTTACTTTTATATTTCCATTTTAAATTTATTTTTATTTTAATTCTTTTTATTTTTATTATTCTATTTTTTCTAAAACTATGTTTTATTTTGTAATATTTATTTTCCATTTTTTTTCTTATTCTCAATCTTTATATGTCATGTGATTCCATACAACTTTTCACATTACCTTTTTTAATTTATTTATTCTATATTTTATTTTATTTTTCACTAGCTGATGTTATTAGCATTCTAATTTTTAAATTAAAGTTGAATTCATTGTTGGATAAAGTTATAAATATACATATTTTTCTGTTAAATCATATTTATGTATGTTATATTGAAATTTGGCATCAAAGTATTATGTTAATTTTTTATTTTGAATTTAAAGCTTATGTTATATTTTTTAGTTTCATTTGTTTTTGTAATATTGACTTGATATTTCACATTACAAGCCATTTATTTTTTTAGTTATATTAAATATATTATTTTTTATCAAATATTTTAACAATTTTACTATGACATTATATTTATAATATTTAATATTTTTGTCAAACACACATTTCATGATGTTCGCATAAAATTTATATTTTTAGTTTTTATAATTAATTTAATTAAAATATATTAATTTAAAAAATATAAATTAATTTTTTTATAATATTAGTTAAGAATATATATTTAGTAATTAATATATTTTTGAAAGACAATATATATTTTAAATATTTAATTTAATATTATTTATAAATACCTATATTTGTCTAACATAAATTTTTAATTTTAAATAATTAACTTTTATTTTTAAACTTTAATATAATCTTGTAATTACACTCGTGCAACCAAATAACACGCTTGTAATTACACTCTGCCAAACAAATAGGACAGTGTAAGTATCAGGGTGTGTAATTACTAGGATAGTAATTACACCAATTTCAATTACCATGTATCTTTCCAAACGACCCTAAATGAAGTTTGAAAAGAATAACGAATACGCAAACCATTCAAATAAGTAAAGGATTTATCTACCCAAGTAAACCTTTATTTTATTACAAATAAATTTCTAAATTAGAAGTTCTTATATCACTTCAAATAATGAAATATTCAACACTCATATTTTAATTAACTTTAAAGTCTTTAAATATATTTTAAAAATTAAACAATAATTTTGTGGAGCATAAAGTTTGTTTAGTAAATTTTTTTTGACAAATATTTTGTGTAGAGCTTCATGTTTTATTCCTTTTAAAAAAAAATTATAATAGAGTAAGCAACAAGAAAATTAGTTTACAAACCGTATATTTTTTGGGTTTTACCCATATGAACTCGGGTCAAAAGTCCCTCACCACATCCTAGTACGTTTACACCCATTACTCCTAACCTAAAACCCTAAACCTTTGTTGTAATCAGTTTCCAGCGCTCCTTCGATAGCGGATGTTACCTGATCGCAGGAATCTTAAGGGATTCGAGAATCAAGTGACTGATTTCAGGAAGATAGACTTCGAGAAGATCAACTAAAGCGAAATAGATTGAGAGAAAAGAGAGAGATTCTAAGAAGAAGATTGTATTTTCTTATTCCCTGTAATAGAGTGAATTACAACTATATATTGAGTACAATTGGACTGAGCTTCTAACTAATTTTGTTATCTTGAGTACTGTGCCTAATTACTTGTAACTAACTTCCTCTGACAACTTTTGAACTAGTCAACGGTCAATTGGAATCGGCTAACTAACTTCTAACTATTTTCTCAACAACTAACTAATAAATGGAAATAAGCTCCCATCTCTTATTTCATGTAACAGTACTCCCCTCCAATATAAGATCCTTGTCCCCAAGGATCAAACAAGGGGAATCTAGTCTTCAGGACAGTAGAAAATTCCCAAGTGGCAATATCAGTAGGAAAACCAGACCACTTGACTAGAACTTGAGCCACAACTTTGTTACCACGCTTGACCATTCTTCTCTGTAAGACTAACTCTGGTTCGGGGCAATGGGGACTAGCTAAATCAATAGTCAGAGGATAAGATATTTGGGACGACACTGCATAACACTTCTTTAAGAGGGAAATGTGTACAGTAGGATGCATTTTGGCTGAACTGGGCAATAGGAGAGTGTAAGCGACTGGACCAACTCTTCTTAAAATCTGAAAAGGCCCATAGTACTTTGAAGCCAACTTATGGGAAGCATGGTGGGAGATAGTGGTCTGCCTATATAGATGAATTTTGAAATAAACTCAATCACCGACATCAAAATTTCTATCACTTCTATGAGAATCAGCTTGTTGCTTCATTCTCAATTGAGCTCTACAAAGGTGGTGTGTAAGATGTTCTAAGTTTAGCTCTCTACTAACCAATGTATAATCAACCTCAGCAGAAGAGGATTCTCCTGGTAGGTAAGGCAAGTGGAGAGGAGGTGGTCTCCCATATAAGGCCTCATAGGGGGTGGTGTGAATGGCTGAGTGGTATGAAGTATTGTATCAATGCTCAGCCATAGATAGACAAGTAGCCCAAGTTGAAGCATCCTCATGACAGTAGCATCTCAAGTATATCTCCAAATATTTGTTCAACATTTCAGTCTGCCCATCTGATTGATGATGATAGGTCGTAGAAGTATTGAGTTGTACCCCTTAGATTGTGAATAGCTCTTGCCAAAAAGAACTCAAAAAAATAGCATCTCTATCACTAGTAATTGTGTCAGGTAATCCATGTAGTTTAACAATATTATCAAAGAACACCTTAGCAACTGATTGAGTAGTGTAAGGATGCTTAAGAGAAAGGAAATGTCCATATTTACTGAGCCTGTCAACCACCACCAAGATTACTTCATACCCATTGAATTTAGGCAAGCCATTAATAAAATCCATACTAATTTGTGACCAAGCCACATCTGGAATAGGAAGATGTTGTAGTAAGTCGGGATATGCAACAAGATCAGATTTAACTTTTTGACAAACACACATCTCTATAAACTACTTTACTTCAGTCCTCATATGTTTCCAATAGAACAAGGTCAGAAGCCTCTTCAATGTAGCTTCAAAGCCTGAGTGACCATCTTGAGGACCTGCATGTCAAAGCTTCATAATCTCGTTCCTAAGACTTTGATCCTTGCCAATAACTAGCTTGCCCTTCCTTCTCAGTTGACCTTGGGACCAAGTAAACTGTTTATGAGTAGTAGGATTTGCCTGCAAGTCTGTAATAAGTTGGTGAAGTTCAGGATCTGAAGACCAACTATCCACTATAGTCTGGAATAAATCAGTACTAGTGGGAGATACCACCAAAGCCAATAGTTCAGCACCAGAAACTCTAGAGAGGGCATCAACAACTTTATTGTCCACTCCTCTTTTGTATTCTATGGCATAATGAAAAGTCATTAACTTGGTTAACCATAACAACTGAGAATTAGTATGCAACTTTTGCTCCATAAGAAACTTCAAGTATTTTTTATCTGTCCTTATGATGAACTTCTATCCTAACAAGTATTGAGACCACTTAGTCACAGCCTGGATAATAGCTAGTAATTCTCTATCATATACAGAAAGTGAAACATGCTTAGGAGATAAAGCTTTACTGATGAAAGCTATAGGATGTCCCTCCTGCATAAGAACAACCCCTATTCCATACCTACTCGCATCTGTTTCCACCACAAAGGTCTTGTTGACATCAGGTAATGCTAAGACAGGGGCCTGCATCAAGGCAATCTTTAGCTTATCAAAGGCTATCTGAGTTGTATTTGACCAGTTGCAACTATTTTTCTTAGTTAAGTCAGTCAAAGGCCTGCATATCATCCCAAAACTCTTGATGAATCTTCTGTAATATCCAACTAAGCTTAGGAACCCTCTTAGCTGCTTAAGAGTGGTTAGGGTAGGCCAATTTCTTATAGCTTCTATTTTTTGTGGATCAGTAAAATGACCAAGATACTCAATTCGATGAACCCCAAAGAAACACTTACTCCTCTTGGCCAAAAGTTGATGTTTCACCATTTCTTCAAAAATAGACCTCAAGTGTATAACATGATCTTCCATAGTTCTATTGTAGATTAGAATATCATCAAAGAAAACAAGCACATGTCTCCTGAGATATTTCTGAAAGAAGAAATTCATTAGACCTTGGAAGGTAGCTGGAGTATTTGAAAGACCAAAAGGCATCACCAAATATTCAAAATGTCCTGAATGAGTCCTGAAAGCAGTCTTAGGCATATCATTTGATGCCATTCTCAGTTGATGATATCCAGACCTCAGGTCTATCTTGAAAAATATCTTATATCCTCCCAATTCATCTAAAAGATCCTCTATGATGGGAAAGGGAAACTTGTTCTTCACAGTAAAATTATTCAAATCTTTGTTGTCCACACAAAGTCTCCATGAACCATCCTTCTTACCTACCAATACCATTGGAGATGCATAAGGACTGCAACTAGGATGAATAATCCCTTGATCTAGCATTTGTTAAACTAAACTCTCTATGATATCCTTTTTAACTGAGGGGTATTTATAAGGTCTCTTGTTCACAGGTTCAGTTCCATTTTGCAACACAATTCTATGATAAAAATACCTCTTGAAGGTGGTAAACTAGCAGGCTCTTCAATTAATTTGCTAAATTCAGACAATAATGCTAAGAGACTAGGATCACCTTCAGTGTTCTTCACATTAACCGTTTCATATGCTTTAACCCTCTCACTTCCTGCTGACATTACTTGAATTATACAGAGCTGAGATTGGTTACCTGAATGTCTTGCTAATTTCCTAGCACTAGCAGTTAGTACCTGGTTGCCAGCTCCCCTGAGTAAATGCTTCCTTCCTTTGTACCAAAATTCCATGGTGAGCTTCCTGAAGTTCATCTTGATATCTCCCAAAATTAGTAACCATTGGACCCCCAAAACTACTCCACAACACCCAAGTGGTAGAAGTAAAAAATCAACTGAAAATTCAGCTTCCTGTAATAACTGAGTAATAGTCGTCATCTTGTCCACTTTCATGTTGCCATTTGCTACAGCAACCAACTGAGGTGGAGTAGACCTGATCGCTCATCCTAGTTGACTAACCAAATCAGGATCAATGAAGTTGTGAGAACTCCTAGTGTCTATCAAGATGTTTAACACCTTCTTTGAGTGGTAACCAATCACTTTCAAGGTTCTATAGCCTAATGAGCCATTTAGTGCATGTATAGAGATCTCCATGTGCTCCACAGGTGGTCCCAACTCTAGTTGGTCATTCTGTGTCTCTTGAAATTCTCCATCTTGTTCTTCTGTTAAACCTTGTTCTTCTTCTAATTCTTTTACTTCTAAGAGATACAACTGTTTGAGATTCTTGCACTTATGCCTAGGTATGTACTTCTTAGTGCAAAAATAACACAACCCTTTTGCCCTTTTTTCATTAATCTCCTCCGTACTCAAAGTTCTTCTGTTTACTCCTTTAGAAAAACTAGGAGTATTGGTGCTACTAAGAGTAGGTAGAAGAGGTTTACTATTAAAATTCTTTTGATCCAAAAACTTCCTTGTGGTCATCTGTGGTTGATTATGGTTAGATTGTCTCACCGCTTGCAGGTATGCCTCCTGTAGTCTTGCACTCTTGTACACCTGAGATAATGAAGTAGGATTGATGATCTTCACAACAATATTCAACTCAGGTTTCAAACCCCCAATAAAGCAGCTAATGACATTTTCTTGTAAAAGAATCACCCTTGTCAAGTTCCTCTCAAACACTGATTGATACTCCTTTACACTGCTAACTTGCTTGATCTTTTTGATTTCCTCCATTGGATCATCAAAATCAGTACCAAATCTTTAAACCAATGCCCTCACATAGTCACTCCAATTGGGTGGTTGTAAATATGGTCTATATCTCATGAAAGACAAATGTCATTGAATAGCCTCTGCTTCTAATTGCAAAGCTACAATTGTCACCATCTCATCTGGACCCACATTCTCTATGGAAAAGAATTGATCAATTTTGAACAACCATGACCTAAGATCTTCCCCTCCGAATCTCAAGAACTCCATTCGTGACCATCTATTGAAGTTCGATTGGTGAAAATGAGATGTATTACTTATGGTAGGACTTTCTTCCCTTTTCCTTTGAACCCTTTATCATCATTTCGATTAGCAACTCCATCTTGTCCCAATGGAACAGTGCCCCTGCGATTTTCTCCTGAAATCTAGTTCCTCAATTTCATCACTGCCTGGTCTAATTTCTCCAAGGACGAGACCTTACCAGCTAAAATTTTCCATCTCTGTTACCAAAATTTGCATTATATCACGTAAATCTCCAATTTCTGATGTAGAATTATCACTGTTTGTTTCCCCAACTGGTCGACTTCCTTTCACCATTGTTGCCAAGGAACAACCAACTCTTATACCAATGTTACCTGATCACAAAAATCTTAGAGAATTCGAGAATCAAGTGACTGATTTCAGGAAGATAGACTTTGAGAAGATCAACTAAAAGCGAAATAGATTGAGAGAAAAGAGAGAGATTCTAAGAAGAAAATTGTATTTTCTTATTCCCCTGTAATAGAGTAAATTACAATTGGACTAAGCTTCTAACTGATTTTATTATCTTGAGTACTGTGCCTAACTGCTTGTAACTAACTTCCTCTGACAACGTTTGAACTAGTCAATTATCAATTGAAACGGGCTAACTAATTTCAAAACAATTAACTAATAAAAGGAAATAAGCTCCCATCTCTCATTTCATGTAACAGCGGACTCTACCTTAAGCTTTCCAATTTCTCCGATTAGTTTATTTTCCGTTCTCAAGATATTTGTTTTTCACAAAGCTTCGGAGGAAATTTTCAGCCGCGAAGATGGTGGCGAAGGAGAAAATAACTCCAGTGGAAAGTATTCCTGCTACAGATGAGGTGGGTTTTAATGCTATTTTTCAAATTTACAGAGAAATTGTCGTAAAGGGTAGTTGACAAAGTTGCTTTTTTGAAAGTATTGAGAAAAATTTGTTCTTGGCAACTTACGATTAGAAATTTTGCATCTTTTGTTCTGTTGATAGTGGCTTTGCATAAATGACATGCTATTATTGAATAAACACGGAGGTTAAGTAGCTAATACAATTCTTCTTTTAAGGGGTTTGGTGTGTAGTTTGTGTTATTTGAAGGAAGCTGATGCAATTTTGAATATCTAGAAATAATAGTTAGAATGGTTGAGTTGGGTTAAACTACGGGTCAAGATGGTAGTTAGAATTTTGTGCTGTTTTGTTTGCTTTAAGCTTATTTTGAGGAGAGGAAATTTGTTGCGCGTTTAGTAATCTTCTGAACTTTTTGCTTTCTTTGCAATAGTATTGGACCTTAGTGTGAGAAACTTTAGCTATGGCATGTTGAAACTTAATGATTTATTCCTACAAGTTGTCTCTGTCTGCTACGCTAACACATGGATAGGATGTGGTGGGTTTATCTTTGTTCAGTTATTCAAGGTGGCAAAATATGCTCTTATGTTACATCTGTTATTTCCTAGTGAAATCATAAGGTGGGGATTAGGTTTTATTTTGTCCTGGAAAAAGGGAAATGTTTTTTCCTAACATGGTGTAATTTGAAATGAAATAGTTGTACGATCAAAAGGGTTACAATTGATTATTAGATTCAATATTTTTTTATTAGAAGTACCACGTGTCAATATGAATGAAAAGCTTTAGAACTTGACCATTTGCTTTCTTATTCTTACTCAACTGCTTCATGATTTTTTCGATATCCTGATTGGCAGGTCATTTCTGAAGAGATGGATATGAAGAAAAAGAAATACCTTAGAGGCGAAGCAGCAAATTTGAAGGTACTGAAGTTTATAAATTTTCTGTTAGCTTAAACTTTGATCCTGGTTAGTTTTGATTTTCCTTGATGATCATATGCTAAAGAGCCACTTCTAATAATTTGCAGGAATTGAAAGATAAAAAATTACAGGGTCAGCTTGCTGTACAAGAAGAATTGTATGGAAAGTCTGCAGCTGCTGCTGCGAAGGTGTCTAGACTGTGTTCTGATAGTTTGATAGTTTAGCTTAATTTTCTACGCATCTACAGAAAATTGGTTAAGCATATCACTGTTTTTGTTTCGCATGTTGTAGCTAGGAGATGTATTCTACTGCACTAACTGCTCCATCCATCCAGCTCAGTTACCCCCCAACACACACACAACACCAGATTGTTCTTTGTCTATTGTTTGTATTTTCATTAAACTCCTTTGCAGAAAACCAAGGTCAAATAGCATATATTAAGTTGCTTCTGTTAACCACTTGAAGTTGATTTTATCAATTGCGTGCAATTTTATTGCCTGTCATCGAGACTTGTTTGAATCTCTAACTCTTCTGCTTTTGTCAGTGGCTTATGCCAAGTGAGGGTGGTTATCTAGAGGGTGATGGTATTGAGAAGACATGGAGAATAAAGCAGGACGCAATTGCCAGTGAAGTTGACATTTTGAGCTCTAGGAAAAAATTTGATATTGTCTTACCAGGTTAAGATTTTGGAAGATTTTGCTTATATATAACTACTGAAAAAGATGCAAAGTTGCTTGTCTATATTCCATTTTCATTTTGATGATCCTAGAATTTTGTCATGTCCTGCATGTTTATCCATTTAAAATTGCAAGCAGAATATTGAAACGTTGTATGGTTCATCCCTAGCAACTGTAACAACTTTTAGTCACTACTCATTGCGAAATCTGAGATTTTCCTCAAACAACTATTGAATCTTAGTAAAAGCCTCACTAATGGAAGCCGATGAAGATGAAAACCTTAGTTATTTTTGCTTTATCAAAGAATTTTGAAATATTTATGAAATGTTTGGTCTGAAGTATTCATGTTATATACTTCATCTTGTACTCAGCTTTTTCAAATAAGAGGTGGTGGATATTCTTCTGTTTGTTTATTTTCAGTTCTTTCCCTAGCTTTGAATCTCATCCTCATTTTTTTTTGGGCTTGATATTTAACCAGTACAGATATTCAATGATGTGTCTGCATCATCCATCTTATTAACTTTTGATCATAAAGTGATGCATTTGTCTTCTCAATACAAACTTCACTTAGATGGTTGAATATGATACCTAGGTTTTGTCATCAAACCTTGCTTTGCTTGCGGGGGCAATATGCACGGACTTATGTATAGGATGTTGATAAACTGTCCTCAACAGTCTTTGGCAGTGGGAACTGTGTGAGGTTGAGATTCATAACATGCTATGGGAGGTTTTAAAAATTTTTATCTTTCAAGTAAAATCCATTCCGCATCTCCTGTCTGTCATTTGCTTTTTTGTCTTCCATAGATTATTGTTTAATGTAGTTTCACTGTTTCACATCAGTTGTTGACTTGTATGTTGCAGATTTTGGTCCTTACACTCTTGAATTCACCCCCAGCGGTCGCTACATGGCTGCAGCTGGACGCAAGGGTCACATTGCTATTGTAGATATGAAAAACATGAAAGGCATTAAAGAACTACTGGTACTTATTTTGTTGTTTGATTTATTCCAGAAAAAAGATTATATAAAACAAGCATGTTGATTTTATTGTTATACTTCATAAAGGGGTCAAGGATCTTACTTTGAGAGGCTTCAAGGATGTCTATCGCGCATAGTAAGTGTCAGCATTGTTTTATTAATTACAATCAAGAAATCTGAACATCGTTGAAATAAGGGCTTGTATTATATTTGCATTATGTGGTTCCTCACCAGTTTCTGAGGCTCAGCTTTGCTTATAGCTTATGTTTCTATTGCAGGTCAGGGAAACTGTGCGTGATGTAGTATTCTTGCATAATGAACTGTTTTTCGCTGCTGCTCAGAAGAAGTAAGACTCATTTTATGTCCAGATTTCTTGATTGTTATGTGTTATAAGATGGGTTTCAAAGGCACTCTATTCCTTTGGTTATGTTTCACTAGGTATAGAGATTGCATAAATTCCTATGCTCTGCTTAAATGTTCACATGGATCTCAGAATTGGTTTGTATCTGGATGTGAAAAGGATGAATTTCAAATGAACTTTTTCTAGCATTTCCTTCTCTGTGTCCGCTTGAATTTCACTGCTGGATCCTCTGTGAAACTCAGTAATTTTGTCAGCAATTTTGTGCATGTCCTTTTTATTACATTCCACATTCCAATATTCTTTCATTCCATAAAATTCATGCTTTAATTAATGTCCATCACTAATTTGGTAGATTTCATTTGGTAAACCTAAATATCTGGCATGTCATAGGTACCCATATATATACAATAGAGAAGGCACGGAACTCCATTGCCTGAAGGTTAGTTTGACCTGCTAATGCCGTGTGCCTTATGTTGTCTGGATGGTTAAATCATTACATGTTTCATTGTACAACTTGTGTTCTACGGTATGTCTGGCCTTCTAATACCTCCAATTTTCCACGAGTATTTCAGCTGGTGCATTATTTTACATATTTTCTTAACTATGCTGATGGTTGGAAGGGCCAGGTGTCAACTATTCTGCGTTTACTGAGTACTCATCTCTTTTTCTTCGAAACTCTTTTTCCTCTTAAAAATAAAACTCTTCACCGTTCATGTCTTCTGTTCCTTTAGGGAGTTGCTAGAATCTCACTTCTATTGCTGTTTTTTGCTTCAAAGAAAAGGGAATTGTTCTTTATAGTAATGTTGCCTATGTAACAAAATTTTTTACCTTTTCTAGTTTACTGCCTTAGAAAAGAAAATTTGTATGGATCCATTTGGTCTATTGTTATTTCAGGTGCTATTGTATAAACAACTGCATGCCTATCTTTTGCATTTCCCAATTGCTTTGTTTTTAACCAATTAGCAAGTACAAATGGATTTAACATGTGATCTTTCTTAAATTCTAGGAACATGGTGCTGTGTTAAAGCTTCAGTTTTTAAGGAATCACTTCCTTTTGGCTTCCATAAACAAATTTGGTCAGCTGCATTATCAAGATGTTACCACTGGACAGATGGTAGCTAATCTGCGAACTGGCTTGGGT
>JBCEWC010017070.1:0-12726 GCA_038996855.1 Solanum aculeatissimum
CCAAACGGTCTGTTTGAGGTCTCACGGACCGTGGGGTGGTCCGTGGACCTTAACTTAGTTTTTGGGGTGGGTCCTGGTCACCCCATGCTCTCTGTACCACTTGACAGAACACTTCACAGACCGTGCAAAGTCTCACGATTCGTCTCACATGCCTTGGGCCATTTTTAGGGCCTATCTCCATTGTCTTCCAAATTTCAGACAGTCTCACGGTTTGGGCCATATCTCCCTCATCCTATATTCAAATTGCGTGTAATTACTGTTTTTGCAAAGCTAACTCGAAGAGATTCAATTTGATATGTGGTAGCTCACATGGTTCATCCCACATCAAAGGTTATGACTGTTTGAAGTTGACTGTCCAAACTATCCCTCTAGGCCACTAACTAGCCCAATTTGCGTTCGGCCACTTAAACTCAACCCGTGGCCTCCAAAACTCATACATGGCTTGTAGTACATCCTAGAATGCCAACCATAAGTATATTTCAAAAATATTTGGGTTGTTACACCCTGTTCTTCTTAAGGACACATTTGGGACAAAGTATAAGTTGAATACCAGTGCTGATTCTTTTGCTCTGCTGGGATATGAAGTTCCCCGAGATGCTGGAGTTGTGGAGAAATCGAGGAATTCAGGGGCTATTATTTTGAGAAAAGCAAGTTTGAGTGAATGGTATAAATTTCGTTCTCTCAGTAGAGTTCCTAATGGCCGGTGTGCTCAATCTGGACAAGGTGTGATTCATTACTCTTTTCTCCTCTCTCTTTATTAAGCTACGAAGAGAAGCAACTTTGACCAATTGATATAGGATGATGATGCTCTCTTTCCATACATCCTAGGGACTTAAGTTTTTGAAGTTGTGGTTGGACATGGATTTTATCTCATAAAACAATTGATGTTTTGTAGGTGGAAGTCCAAGGACCCGAAAGTTGGTGTGAACTAGTTTTTGAGAACTTGAAAATATTTAAAAGTAAATTTGCCAAATTTATGGTCAATCACTGGCTACATGTGAGATGAGAGAAAACTTCAAGCCTATTTCTAGTTTCATCACTTGATCTATGTTTCCAGATTGTCTTAATTTGTCAGCTTTCCCTAGTAAGAAAATAAATGTCAAACAAGTGCTAAACACATAGGCAAAGGTGTGGCCTTGTAGTCAATGAAATGTTTGAGGACCCTGAGGTTGTGATTTCTTCTCGTCAGTCTAGGTATTTGTGGAGTTATCCGATATGTGTTGATAGGAAATTGCTTATAATAGAGATTCATTATAATGACCTTATAAGTGACTCAACTGTATAAATAATCGTTCCCACCATTAGTGTGACGATTTCAAACTCTTTGGTCAATGGTCATATGTGGTACATAGTCCTTACAGTTAATCAAGAAAGAAAGTAAAACAGGAAAAATAATTTGAGGAAAGTAGAGGGCAAGAGTAAGAAGGTATAGTTCTGAAAGAAGATGACTTTATTTTGTAGATATATTGTGCAGATTACCAGCATATGATGTGGCATATGGATGATACAACAAAGCTCCTTGTTTGGATAATCTTTCATGCTTCAGAACTATTAGTACAGAATTGAATTCATCTTCTTATTTGTAGATTTAGGAAGAGTATAACATATCATCTAAAGGTTTCCTAAGACAATATTTTCAAAAACTGTAGAAACCTTATTGCCCATCTGGATCATTTTCTTCTGTTTGCTACGATAACAAATTCCTTCAAAACTACCGCATTCTTCAAAAATTTGGAAAGCTTATATTTAGAACAAACGTTCTAACATTCCGATGTGCAGACGACAATCTTAACATTGGGAAAAACAATGTTAGAAATTCAACTCCACAAATTGCTACTTTTGTTTTGGCTAGATGGCTCTCAAGGGAAAAATGCAAATCATCAACCTGGAATAGAAAATATAATCATGACCTAACATATTGAAAATTATTATGCAGAAGACAATAATATGATTTCGCGGCATGTCTGATGTAGAACAATTTTCTAAATCCAAACTTGAACAATTCCCAACAAAAATACTCTAACAGTAAAAGTAGAACCAAGAGAATAAATCAAGAGAAACTATGACCCGCATACACTCAGAAGGTACATGTACACTAATCTTTTCGCGACAAATTATCTGCGTGTACAGAGCAAAAGTTTCTTACAGGTTGCAATTCAAGCAGACCGAGGGGTTGCTGATGCTTTTATTCATGGGAATCTCTTTTTTGTGATAAGAATGAAGGTCTTCTTAATCTTTTCATGGTGAGGGAATGACTGGATATCTTCATAAATAGCTTATTGTCGGTACATAGCTTCCTAAAGTTTTTTCAGATATATGTTGCCAACAGAGAGTTGAGAGAATCTGTTAAAAGGTCAAGCAAGAAAAGGTAAAATAGTTTTACTGATCTGAAATTAAAAAAATACAAAATTTTGTTCATATGTTAAAGTTCATCGGCTCTGAACGTACCTCTGAAGGCTGGTGGACCCACTGTTTTTTACAGCAACACTGTCATCTGCAGAATATTTCAGTCGGTATGTTTCAAGTCGAAACACCCTGACTCAGGCTCGTCGGAATATCTCTCATCATTATGACCTTGTAATTTAAGTATTCAATCCTGACCATTTTGTAAGAAGGTGAGGGAAACAGTGCAACGCTTCCAAAAATGGTTGTCGGATGAAGGCGCCTGTAGAGGAGGAGCGTAATCTATGCTACTACTCGGAGTGAATGGTTGCGCTGCATCGTGGTTTCAACATATCATCTTTACAGTCGACGTCATTAACATCTTTACAGTCATCGTCATTAACGACATCAATTACGTTTGGGTGATTATCTCTTTGAGCAGAAGTGAGCGGCAATTTTGATGCAACTATTGAAACTTAAGTTTCTTTTCTGCCGAAGGGACATATCGGTTCGCAGCAGACATAGAGTTTGGCATAGTTGATGCGGTATTTAAAAAAAAAAATTAGGATGTTAGTTTGTTAAAAAGGGTATTTTAGTAATTTAACATTTGAAATTGTGAAGTTGGTGCTTAAGTAATCATTAGGAATAATTTGGTTTTGTCGATCACCATTATGGTCGGAAATATAATTGGGAGATTATTCCAGCACCATTGTGGTCGAAAATATAATTGGGAGATTAGTCTTAAAGATCTCCATCTTGCAAACCTTAAAAGTGTTTACTTGATGTATCCAAGAGACACAGTTGTTGTCGAGTTTGGTTTGTTAATGCTAGGTTGCGTTCTTCGGCAATTTGATGGATGTTTGCGTCTGTCCAGAATGCGGGAGATAGAAGTAGTGACTCTTCCCATAGGATTTTGTAAAGCGCCAAAGTGTGTGTAGCGTGAGGGTTATCGAGGTAAACCTGGAGGCCCAAAATATAGCTGATCAGGCTAACCAAAACAGAGCTAAGAGTACTAAAGATGGAAGATTCTTATGGGATTTACATGGAATTCCTGTGCTTCTTAAGGACACATTTGGGACAAAGGATAAGTTTTTGAGTACTTGTTGAGTGATATTTTTGATGACAACAAACTGTAGCAAGTACCAGGTAAGAACCCGGTTGTATATCAGGTTGAGGATTGTCTGTACAAGTGGAATACACCTATTAAAGTTATTGTGGTAGGTGAACTGTTAATCCATCTGTACTGAAGGACCAGTGGTCCATCCGATGACCCCTACCTGTATAAAAGGGGTGAGACCACTGTAGAAAGGGTGACTTTTTGGAAAAATAAAAAACTGAATATTCTTGTTCTCCTAAAAGGTTTTCTTTTGTTGTTATTGAGAGACTCAGCAGCAGGATAAGGGGAACCTGATAGAAGAAGTCTATAGCTTACTTTATGCATGTTGTTGTGTGGTGTTGTAACATTGTAAGATCACTTTCTAACTTATAAAGTTAATTTTATTGTTATTATTAATTTTTTCTTGATTTATTTCATTATTGGAAATGGATTTGTCAATCAATTTGTTTGTTGACTCTAGAAAGAGTTGTGTAGTAATCAAGGAGTTTTTCCTCCTTAAATATCTATTCTCAGTTTAGTTATTTGTTGTTCTTCATTTTATTGCTTACAAAGGACATGGTCCTTTGTGTTTGAATCAGTACAGCTTCCCAACAAGTGGCATCAGAGCTAGGTATCCCTATACGGTTATCTACCTAAAGATCTTTGTTGAAATGGCAGCTCCTCTGAATCTTGAAGAAGGACAATCTTCCACCATGACTCCCAGATTCAATGGAAAATCTATGGATGGTGGAAAAGCAGAATGCATGATTTTCTCACAGTAGAGGATAGCGACCTGTGAGACATTGTGCTTGATGGACCTTATGTTCCAACGATCGAGGTCAAGGAAGGAGAAACCACTAAGTTGGTTCCAAAAACCCGGCAACAGTATTCTGAGGCGGATAGAAAGAAGATTGAAAAGAACTACAAAGAAAAGAAGCTAATAGTGTGTGGGATTGGAGCTGAGGAATACAATAAAATATCTACTTGTGAGTCAGCTAAAGAAATTTGGGACTGTCTGAAAAATGCTCATGAAGAAACGAAACAGGTGATTGAATCCAAGGTGGATATGATCACCTCTCAGTATGAAGACTTTTTTATGATGCAAGGTGAGTCTATACATGACATGGAAACCAGGTTTTCTGCTATAACTAATGAGTTGAAATGTCTTGGTGAACTTATCATCCAGAGCAAGCAAGTGAGGAAGATTCTTAGAGTTCTCCCGAAGTCATGGGAAAGCAAGGTGGATGCAATAACCGAATCCAAGAATCTTAAGACTCTGAAAATGGATGTACTCATAGGTATCTTACAGACTCATGAGATGAACAAGTAGCATGACACTGCAAAGAGAGTTGGAAAAAAGGACAAGTCTCTTGCTTTAAAGACTCCTCAGAGTGATAATGAGATTGATGGTGTTGATATGGCTTATCTCATAAATCATTTCAGGAAAACCCATGGGTTTGTAAAAAGAGGAAATGACAGCAGACCTCAAGGCAACACTGAGTTGTGTCATAGTTGTGGAAAACTAGGACACTACATCAGAGACTGTCCCTTTGGGAAGAATGACTACAAGGATGCCTCAAAAGGAATGAGGGACAAAAGGAAGGATCAGATTCCTGACAAGTTCAGAAGGAAGGCTGCTGCTGATAGAATTGTGATCAAGGCCTTGGGTGTATGGGGAAACTCATCCAGTGACTCTGAAGATTCTGAGAAACCTAAAGATTCCTCCCTACTTGCATTGAAGGATGACAATAAAGGTTTTGACAACCTGTTTGCTTTTATGGCCTAATCAGATGATGAAGGAGAGGATGAGAACCAGGTAACTCTGTTAGATTTAAAAGAAAATTTAGATCTGTACTCTGCAAGGAAGTTAAAAAAACTTGTTGGTGTCCTTATCGACTCTATTTGTGAATTAACGTCTGAAAAAGAGGTGTTAAATAATAATGTTGATGTCTCTCAAGAAGAAAAGTTTTCTTTAACTAATCAGGTCTCTGATCTTGAAATTAAGATAGTTACTTTGGAAATTGAAAAAGAAGAATTATTGAGGCTAATGGAATCTGAGTCTAAAACAGATGCTAATCTTAAAGGTAAAATCAGTGAAAATGAACTGTTGCTGGAAGAAAGGCTAAAAGAGGCTGAGTCAAAACTGATACATGCTTTGGAAAGAAATATTATCTTGGAAAAGAACCTGATGAAAGTCAAGGAGGAGTTGACAAAATCCCTGAAATGGACCACTTCTTTTAAATTGTTGGGAGATATGTCAACAGGTAGGGATCATGATAAAAAGGATCTAGGTTATGTTAACAAAATTGATCCCCCTTATAATCCTCATAGTAAGTATATGTCTGTGGCTGATAATTTGCTTTGTCTCCACTGTGGGAGAAATGGTCATCTGAAGGGCAGCTGTGTTGTTCTTCAACGAACTCTAAGAAAACAGCAGTCTGCTTACTCTGGAAGGAAAGGTGTGACTAAGGGACCTGATCCTGTGATAAAACAGAGTAGTAGACCTTTGCCCAGATGGACCAAAGGATTGCTGATTAAACCCTTATCTCAATATTAGGAACTCAGACTGAAGTGGGTTCCTAAGACTAACAAATAATCTTATGCAGGATCAGTCTAGAGGAAGCATTCAGTGTTGGTTCATGGACAGTGGATGCTCCAAGCACATGAATGGAAGGACTAAAAACTTTCTCACACTAAAAGAAGTTGAAGGAGACAATGTTTCCTTTGGTGATGGTAAAAAAGGTTATATTTTGGGCATAGGAAAGATTGGGAAATGCTTAGAGAAGTCTATAGAAGATGCGTACTATGTTCAAGTACTAAAGTACAATCTTCTAAGTATTTCTCAAAACTGTGATAAGGGAAATGAGGTGAGATTCCTGTCAGACAAATGCACAGTAATCAATCTGAAAACAAATGAAGTAGTTCTGGTTGCACAAAGATGGAGGAACATGTATGTCGCTGATATAAGGATGGCTAAAGAAGACAGACTTACTTGTCTCAAGGTGCAAGACGAGTCAATAGATCTTTGGAACAAAAGACTTGAGCATGTAAGTCCATCTCTAATGACCAAGCTAGCTGCAAAGGACCTGGTTCTTCAATTACCAAAGTTGAACTTCAGCAATCTCAAGATTTTCTCAGCCTGTGCTAGAGGGAAACAAACAAGGAGATCTTTCAAATCCAAAAATGAAGTCAGCACCACTAGACTAATAAAACTTATTCATGTTGATCTATGTGGGCCTATAAAGGTTCAAAGCCGTGGTGGAAGGAGGTATATCCTGGTTGTTGTGGATGACTATTCGAGGTTTACCTGGGTGAAGTTCTTGAGAACCAAGGATGAAACAGAAGGGGTGATGATAGCTCTCATCAAGAAAATTCAAAACCAGTTCAGCAGTAAGGTTGCAAGGATCAAGTCTGATCATGGCACAGAGTTTGACAATGCCAGCCTTGATATTTTTTGTGTCAAAGAAGGAATTCATCATATTGGCTCCCAGAACTCCATAGTAAAATAGAGTTGTAAAAATGAAAAATAGAACCTTGGTGGAGATTGGTAGGACCATGCTTATCGAACCAGGGTTAGCAAAAAACTTTTGGGCTGAAGATGTCAGCACTGCTTGCTATGTAACTAATAGATGTCTGATCAGGTCTCTCAAAAACAAAACTCCATATGAGCTCTTGTTAGGAAGGAAACCTAACATCAGTCTTCTCAGAGCTTTTGGGTGCAAGTGCTTTATACTTATCAATGGGAAGGCAAATGTGGGTAAGTTTGACTCAAAGAGTAATGAAGGGGTTTTCGTTGGATACTCAATTAATAGCAAATCATACAGCGTGTTCAACAAGAGAGCTTCATGTGTTGAGGAAAGTGGGCACGTCATCTTTGATGAATCTAAATTTTATGATATCTCACCCAATCAAAGTGATACTGATCGAGAAAAGCTTCTTCAACTTCATGAGAAGGATTTTGTAGAAAGCCAATCAGGTGATACCAATCCTGTTGATGAAGTGAACCCAGATGATGAGGATCTCATTAAAGAACGTGACACATCTGTAGAAGGACCTGTGACAAGAAAAGTTGAACCTGATGGTAACCAGACTATCGAGCCAAATCAGCCAACTGAAGCTATTGAACCAGACATTGCCAGGGATTAAAATGTCTCAGAAGCCAGGGTGTCCAGATGGAAACATCAATCCTCTCATCCCATGGATAATTTAGTCTCCCCTTTAGATTCTGGAATCCAAACCAGGTCTAGGACTAAAAATCTAATGGCATGTGAAGCTTTTCTTTCCAATATTGAGCCCAAAAATATTAGAGAAGCTTTCAAAGATGCTGATTGGGTAAACTCCATGCAGAAAGAGTTGTTATAGTTTGAAAGAAGTAAGGTTTGACATCTTGTTCCAAGACCAACATATTGAACTGTGATAGGGACCATATGGGTGTTTAGAAACAAGCTGGATGAAAATGGAACCATCACTAGAAATAAATCTCGACTAGTGGTTCAAGGTTTCAATCAGGAAGAAGGCATTAATTATGAAAAAAACCTTTGCTCCAGTAGCCGGAATAGATGCTATCAGGATTCTGATTGCTTTTGTTGTGTACATGGAATTCAAATTGTTTCAAATGGATGTCAAGAGTGCCTTTCTTAATAGGAATTTAAAAGAGGAAGTTTTTTTCAGGCAACCCCCAAGTTTTGAGAACTCAGAATTCTCTGACCATGTGATGAAGCTTGATAAGTCCCTGTATGGTCTTAAGCAGGCTCCTCGAGCATGGTACGAGAGATTGTCAGGATTCTTTCTGAATCATGGATACAAAAGAGGTAAAATTAATAACACCATATTTCTCAAAGCTAGGGGAAAGAATTTGTTGATTGTGCAGGTGTATGTTGATGACATCATCTTTGGAGCTACAACAGTTTCGCTTTTTAAAGAATTTGAGGACCTGATGCGCAGTGAGTTTGAAATGAGCATGATGGGAGAACTTACTTTCTTCCTTGGATTGCAATTCAAACAAACAACAAGCAGGACTCTTATTTGTCAAGAAAAGTATATCAAAGAGCTACTGAAGAAATATCAATTGACTGATGCAAAACCTTCGGATACTCCCATGGGGACCAGTTCAAAATTAGATATAGACGAGTCAAGTTCTGAAATCAATGCTACTATGTATAAAGGCATCATTGGATCCTTGTTGTACTTAATAGCAAGTTGGCCTGATATTGTGTTCAGTGTTGGGATGTGTGCCCAATTACAGTCATGCCCAAATGAGTCACACCTGAAAGCAACTAAGAGAATTCTTAGATATCTCAAAGGAACTGAAAACTTGTCCTTGTTCTATCAAACAGGTGACTATTTTGATCTCATAGGATATGTTGATGCTGAATTTGCGGGGTACCTGGTGGACCGCAAGAGTACATCTGGAATGGCTCACTTTCTGGGTTCTTCACTGATCTCCTGGGGTACAAAGAAACAAAACTCAGTGGCCCTATCAACAACTGAGGCCGAGTACGTAGCCGCTGCAGCCTGTTGCTCCCAACTTTCATGGATTAAGCAGCAACTTGAAGACTTTGGTGTACTGATTAGTACAATTCCACTGATGTGTGATAATACTAGTGCCCTCAATATGGCAAAAAATCATGTCCAGCACAAGCGTACAAAGCACATTGATATGCGACATCATTTTCTCAGGGACCAGGTTGAGAAAGGAAATATCAGTGTGTAGTTTTGCAGCACTGCAGAGCAGATTGCAGATATTTTCACTAAGCCTCTAAGTAGGGACCAGTTTGAACACAACAGGTTACGACTAAGGTTGATCAAACCCTTGGTCTCAAATGTTCTCTAAGTTCTGCTTGTTATACTTTCCCCTGGCTAAAAGTACTGCACAGGTATTTGAGTATTCTCTCATAAAAGATAAAATTCCTTTGTCTTTTTGCAGGTTTGCATTGATTGGTATTTGCATAGGGGCATTGGTTTAGGATCAGTAAAAAAGCTCACAAGCATCAGTTCATCAGGGACTTGAATCCCTATCAGGTTGGAATTCCTCTCATAGCACTGTAGCATATCTCAGATTCTCAAGACTTGTCCCATCTGTTCATCTTTTCTGAACAGACGTCTACTTTTCCCGATTCTCCAAGCGTCACAACCAATCAACTTTCAGATGCCATTTTTCACCATTAATATTTATACCTCCTTTTTGGTGAAATCTTCTACATGTACAAATCCCAAAAGACCTTCCCTTCCTTTTTTTTCTCAAACCTTCTTCTTCTTCGCCTTTCTGGTTCTCCATTATGTCGGAACAAACATCTGTTCCCGAAAAAACCATCTCCTCTAGTAATGAAGCCCTTGGTTTGCCAAAATTAGATTCCTCACCGTCTACTCCTTCTTCCTTGTCCCTGAAATTTGATGAGCTCTATGTTTCCTCACACCCAGTCTCACTCTTTTCACCCTCCCCCTCATCATACACAAATATTCCATCTTCTATTCTTTCTGTTGGTCCGGTTCTTGCCCCAGTCTCCTCTATCCAACAACTTAGTATGGTACTAGATAGTGCTAATCTTGTTTCTACTGACAAATATGGCACATCCTCTCAACCCGGTCCTAGATCCTCCTCTATCTCTGAAAAACACTTTGATGGAGATCTTCCTAAGGATGAAGTAACCGAGTCAAATATTTTGGCCGAGGGACCTGAATGGGTAGCAAAAGGTCTAATGTCTCTCAAGGAAGACGACACTTTTTAGCGGGATGAATCTGGATCTCCAGATCTTCAACTGATTCTGGCAATACCGAGATTTATTGCACTCCTGTCAGTGGAGTCCAACCGTTAAATGTGTCGGTTACTGAAGCAGAGGAAAATGAGGATGAGGATGAGATGCCTCTGGTTTGGAAAATTAAACAGCGTGCCCCCATACCTTCATCTGCACCATCCTCACCAAAGGACCAGATTGGTACTGATATAGGCAAGAGACCCATGAGTGAGGACACTCGAGGACCTACTCGCTCTTATCCCAGCCAACAATCTGAAAAGAAGCTTCTCAATGATGCAATTACTGCTAACAAGTCCAAAATGGTTGAGAAGCAGCGGACTACGGAGCACCACAGTGGTGGAAGAGGAGGATATTCCTCGTGAAAAGTTGGTTGCACTTGATGGTCAAGAAGGGAGTGATGATGGTGTCTCTGATGATGAGTTTTTATGTCTCAAGTAAAATACTAAGATTAATGCGCCTGTGTCCACAAGATCATGATCAACTAGGGATGGTGCAAGGCCTAAAAAACATAGGGCTGAGAAACATAAAAGGAGCGCCCCTGCCTCCACTCGGGAACCAGGATCACATGCAAAAAAGGTTAGGTTGGACAAAGGAGGAAGTAAGGAGGATCGTATAAGGCTGCTGGAGAAGCAGAAAGTTCTGAGTGGTAGAGTCTTTGAGCCGAGTGCTAAGGGACTATCTGGTATGAGGGACCTGGTCGACTCAGTAAAACTCCAGGGAGGGGATCATCTTTTTGAGTGGATTGTTCCCTCACAACATGAATGGGAGGTCCGTCAATTCTACACTAATGTTAAAATTTAGACTGATGGGGGTTTTGTCACTTCGGTTGGGGATATTTCTTTACGGGTAGATGAAGAGGTTTTAAGTTCTATTCTGAAGGTTTATAGAGAGGGGATTGACAATATGGTTGATCGCTCTCCTGCCAAGAGTTTCCTTCTTGAGGCAAGGAAGGTTTCCAATCTAAATACCTGTGCTGTCTCGAAAACATTTCTCAAAGGGCAGTATCAGTTGTATTTTGAGTTTGTCAACAAAGTGCTACTACCTCGCACTGAAAAAAGAACAATTGCCACAATGGATGATATGTTCCTTATGGAAGCTCTCAGTAAGTTGGAACCAATCAATCTCCCTGCATTAATGATGGAGCACATGACAAAGGTGCTCACTGCTAACGAGGGACGTCATAGGCTCCTGTATGGGTACCTAATCAACAATGTATTTGAGTATTTTGGTGTTCGTCTGAAATGAGGTGTTCCTGGTACTGTTAAGCAGTCCTTTTCTTAGACTACCCTGGCTGAGTGTGAATGCAGTGATGGGCATCCTGGAGTTCGCAAATCTCAAGTTTCGAAACTGCTTGAACAACAAGATGCTCTAAAGGACCAAGTTGAGGACCTGACTGCAGCTTTGGGGGCCAAAGATGCTGAGTTGATGGCATTGAAAGCTAAGGTGGCTGCAGGTGTCATCAAGGGACCAGGTTCTGAGGAACTAGTCAAACTTAGTGAAAAAATGCCAAGTAATCCCAGGAGATCAAATCGCTTACTCAACAACTTTTTCAGGACCGTGTGGACTCCAATAACCGCATGACCTTGCTTCTCCAGTCTCTTGCTCCAAAACCCTCTGGACCTTAGCATCTGTACCTCGTCTTTGTTGTGCACTCTTCTGTCTTTTGTTCTGTCCTCTTTTGTCTCTGGTCCTGACTGTATGAATATGTCGTGCTATGTTTTGAATACTTTCTATTAATGACTGAGTGTTTTGTGTAGTTTCTAATATATGGTCTGTGAACCATTGTTTCTATGCTTATGTCTTTCTTTGCTTATCGCTTATAGCTGAAATTTTTCTCTTGTGGCGCTTATCTTAGTTTACTGTTTGCGATTATTTTTATGATGCCAAAAGGGGGAAAATAGCTAGCTATTATCTCAAGGAGAATCTGTCTTTCGGGGGGAATTTGGTCACTCATTTTTACTTCAGGGGAATGTTGTCACTCAGGAGAATAAAATATAGAGTTTTTCATCATCAAAAAAGGGGGAAAACGTTGAGTACTTGTTGAGTAAAATTTTTTATGACAAAAAACTATAGCAAGTATCAGGTAAGAAGAAGGTTGTATATCAGGTTGAGGGTTGTCCGCACAAGTGGAATACAACTGTTAAAGTTGGTGTGGTAGGTGAAGTGCAAATCCATCTGTACTGAAGGACCAGTGGTCTTTCCGATGACCCCTAACTGTATAAAAGGGGCGAGACCACTGAACAAAGGGTGACTTTTTGGAAAAATCAAAAATTGAATATTCTTGTTCTCCCAAAAGTTCTTATTTGGTTGTTATTGAGAGACTCATCAGCAACATATGGGGAACCTGATAGAAGAAGTCTATAGCTTACTTTATGCATGTTGTTGTAACATTGTAAGATCACTTCCTAACTTATATAGGAAGACTGATCATTGTGTGTGGTGTGTTTTGTGTATAAGTCTAACTTTATCTAGGTGATAAGAGTGTAGACTTTG
>JBCEWC010017071.1:0-12726 GCA_038996855.1 Solanum aculeatissimum
GACCCATTTGGTAACAATAAGGGCATTTTGGACCAAAGTATCATTGACAAGGGCATTTTTGGACCAAAGTATAAATCGAGGGCATTTTTGACCTTTTTTCATTAGTATCAGGGCATTTTTGACCCTTTCTGATAGTACAAGGGCATAAATGACCCAAAGTATAAACTGAGGGCATTTCTACTCCTTTCTGATAGTACAAGGGCATTTTTGACCCTTTTCCCTATATATATATATATAATTTTTTTTGCTAACTTTCCATTATTTAACCTCACAATTTGTTATAAATTCTTTTTGTCCGTCACAAATTTTGTGTTTTCTTGTGATGTGATAGATAATCTTAATCTACGTATTATCAAAATTAAATCTTGGATCTAACTCGTGCTTGAAAACCAGACTCAAATGAATTCATTCATCATCATACGTATATATCCATACCGTATTTTTTTTATTGTCTATAATTAATTAGAGTCATTATAATCAAAACGTACTGCATAATAATTAGCTTTATCTCAAAGGAAAAATTAACTAAATTATTTATTCCCATCTTGTCCAATAGTACTTAATTAGTCATTACATATTATAATAATAAACTTGAATGGACAAAATTAATTGTTCTATTAAGTGTATATTATACGTAAATTCTTGAATTATGTATATATTTTATAATTGAAAAGCACACATTTTTTAATAAGAATCTTTTTTCCCCAAAAAAGGAAGAAAAAAAATTTTCGTTTGCCTTTCGTCAACTTCAATTATCAGTTTTAGTGACCCAAATATTGTCACTTTTTTGTATTAACTAGTCAAAAATCTAGAACCCTCTTAATTAATTAGCACCTTATTATAAAACTTTATGGTTCTACAACTTTAATAAATACTACTTAATTCCATAAAATATAGTTTTATCTCCAATTAATTTGTTAAAATATAGACTATTTTAGTGGTTATATTCTTCACTTACCATGATTGTATGTATAAATATTGTGAAGTGTAAGGTGTAGGTTATCATTAAGGGAAAAATTAAACTAATTAAGCACTTTTGTTAGGTTTAGACAATAGTTTGATATGAAGTAAATGGACCACTCTATTCTTCTGTTTTAGAAGTGGGAATTTCATGAGGTATGAAAACACTGCCTCACCTACTTTGAAAGAAGCCCTACACCACACAATAATGGGATTTTTCTTTATGTAAATAAATATATATATATTCGTAAATCTTGAAAATGAGGCGAGATTGAGAATCATGAACTTTCAAGTTTAAATTTCAGTGAAGGTCAAAAAATAATATTGTATGTAATTGCTTTCCATTTGTTCAAGTCTAATAATATTGGTGGGAGGCAGGGGCGGAGCTACACTATATTTAGGGAATTCATCTGAACCTCATTCGGTGGAAAATTATAATATTTATGCATGGTTAATATAATTTTTAATGTATATATAGTGGTTGTTGAATCCCGTTCAACTAGTTTATGTGTCTACTTCTCCAAATTTTGAAATCCCTTAGTGAAAAAATTCTGACTCCGCCACTAATGGGAGATAGTAGACAGACACGGATTCAATGGTTTAAGTTTATAATTCCTACTATGAACTCAAGTTAATCTTACAATACTAGTGATTCTTCTGATATTTAAGGGATTGATCTTAATTTTAATATATGTATATAAGATCTAGATAAAAATTTATTAGGTTCACATAATTTATAAACAAGCTTTTAGATTTGTCGATGGTCGCAACCTAGTAGGTACATCGTGGAAAAAATTGAAGTACACGTAAGATGATTTGAATGCAAAAATTATGAAAAAATGACAGATTATAAGATTTTTTATATCGTTGGATATATAAATAACAAGTTATACTCTTTTATATTTGAAAGGAGTGAAGAAAAGGCTCCATTCAAAAGTCATTGAAAATTGAAATGACAAATTTTATGGTAAAGTCTTGGCATTGAATCAATTGGATTTTGACTTGTTGTCCCTCCATCAATTTATAATGCCTTTGGCATCTCTTTCATTGTCATTTTAAATATATTTTTTCAGCATCATGAATGATGTATACAAAACGGTCCTCAAATTCTTTTTCAATTGATTTAATTAACGACAAAGATAATTAATTGGTACAATTATAAAAATATATCTTAATATTAGTACTAGTATATATTTACGACTTCTTTTGATTATAGTATTTTAACGGTAATATGGACATCTGATGATTTGATTAATATGGTTGTTGTTATTTAAATACTTTACTTATTTAATTCTATTTAGTCCATTAGGTATCCTTCAATTTTTTTAGCACCAGTGAGAGTCATTGAGTTGAGTTTAAATAAAATAAGGGGTAATTTATATAATTTGATAACAATTTGTTTACGATTGAGACATAATTATTATTATTTTTGTAGAATTTTTAAATAACAGACAGATTACACATTTATTGTGCCGAGATATGAAATGGAGGTGGTGATGATCGCCTTATGATATGTGCTAACACCCCTTAATAGGTAGATTCCGCCTAACGCTCATGAAAACCCAATCAGTCGATCTAACCTTTAGCCTATTTGTGCTCATGGCGTGCCTTTCACCCACTCAATTAAATCGAGCCTCAAGCACACAAACCATAATCAAACAAATATATACTTATATGT
The DNA here is from genome assembly GCA_038996855.1 of Solanum aculeatissimum. NCBI lineage: Eukaryota > Viridiplantae > Streptophyta > Magnoliopsida > Solanales > Solanaceae > Solanum > Solanum aculeatissimum. The sequence goes on from JBCEWC010017071.1 coordinate 2,639, forward strand.
ACTCATGCATCATAAAAGTGCCCAGTACATGTTACTTAAACATATCGTCATCAACTTGTGAGAAAATGAATGGTCCATTTTGTCAACTATCTAAACTCCTGTTACATTGGAAGTGAGCTTAAGGACCACTGAGGGACATATCGAATTTCATTCTTAATCAAAAATCTTATTTGAATCTTGAGAATGAAGAAACCTTTACTATGAAGCGGTTCTTTTTAATGAGTAGGTAAGTCCTATAACTGAATATATATATTAAAAAAAGGTGAGCCTAACGAAAGAAGCGTTCCATCCCAAAAGTACGAAATAGATTTAGCATCACTCTATCCTCATCAACCTATGGGGTTAAGGTGAAGAAAATGGTCCATTTGTAAACTACCATAAATCCCATTAAAGTAGAAGGGGACCTTGGCCCTTAAGGAATGAATACGTGCTTCCTTTATTAACACGTCATATTGATCTTACAATTTAAATGGAAAGAAAATCATTTCTTGAAGAATTCTCCTGTGAAAACATAAAGATCTTACTCTAAAAAAACAAAACAAAAGAATATATCTAGTATGATCCTACAAATGAAATTTTGAAAAGATAGAGTGTATACAGATTTTATCCATGTAAAAAATCTGTTATCGATATACCCTCGACTCAAGAAAAATATTTTCAAAAACAAGATTACAACGAGCGCAAAGGAGCAATGATGAAATACTAAGGAAAAAATTTAAAGCAAAAGTAGTACTCTCGTAAAAAAAGAAGTGAACAAAATTGTCAAGGACTACAAAACCAGTTATTCTTACCAAGTAGTTAATAACACCACCACAAAGCTAATAACAATCACGATAACAAACTCAATGTGATTCCATAAGTGATGTCTTAAAAATAAAATAGTAAAGGATCAAAAAATCAATTACTCTTACCAAGCAATTAATTAGAGTTGTCCATACGGGCTGACCCACCTCATCCGAACTAGTTCATACAGACTTTGGAATTTGACAGGGCAGATCAGGTTGACCTATTTCTTTTGTGGGCCAAAAAAACAACTAGCACAATCCATCAGTATGTGGACTACGAGCCTTGCCGGGTCCGTCCACATTTTTACTAGTATTTTTTTTAATAAATTTTTAAATTAAATTATAATTTTAAAATTATTAAAATAAATAGCAACACAATATTACATGGTATTAGTATTACTATTACATATTATAAAAACTTAATTTGTATCTAAATTTTAATACTTAAAATTTTTAAATGAACTTTGAGTTCGAATTCTTATTATTTTTAATGCTCTATTTTATTTTTTATTCGAATTTATTTTTCAATTCAGCCCACGGGTCGACCAAACCCATATTGCAAAAAACTCACAAATCAACAGATTTACTCAAATCGGGCTAAGCTCATTTTTTAAAATAGGCTCCAAAAATCTTTAGCCCAGCTAAATCATGGGTTAGGCCAGGCCTAACCCATATTGACGGCTCTACGGTTAATAACATCGCCACCCCAAAGCTAATAACAATGACAATAACAAGCCTAGCATAATTTCACTAGTAAGGTCTGAAAAGGGTGGTGTGTACACAACAATACAACATTACCCTTACCCGGAGAATAGAGATCCAACAACTTCAGATAATTTACTTGAGCAATGAGGATTGTAATTTCATCCTTATTTCGCTAAATGGTTTCTGGGATATCCAGATTTTGGGATTCAGAGTGGCACAAGTCACTACCAAAAGATTATTTTTAATGGAATGAGGAGGAAAAAGGTTCAGTATATTTTTTCATTTTTCTTTTTTTGCAACAAAATATAGAAGATGATAAATTTATATTCTCATTTTCCAGTACTCCTGATTGGACAATATATTTTACTGTTATTCACTCAATGATATACACAAAATCAATCTGAAGCCTCTTTAACCCGCATAGTTTCCATACTATTCATCCATGTTCTTCATGTATTCTTTTGAAAGTTTGCTATCCATAATCAGCTTTTGTTCTTTGGTAAGAGCGTGTCCCGATTCAAGTAAGGCTTCAACCGTTTGCTGTTCAACAAAAATAAAACCAGTAGAATAAGTGAACGATTTTATTTCTAAGGAAGTAGTCCACAAGTTGATTCTCAACCCTGCTTATGTGAAGACTTCCTACATATAATTGTAACAAGAAACTGTCAAGAAATAGGCTCGACTTGGGCAGGTTATTTTATAACTAGTCATTCGTCACGCACTTGACTCAACTACTTGAACCCAAATAAACTTTGGGCGGATTGAGTTACTAATATTTTAATTGATCCTCCTAGTTTTGACACAAAGCATTGGCTCCAACCAGAAAAATTGAAGTGTAGTAGTAGAACAATTGACCAAACACAAGGACCTCGCTCCATTTAACAATCCTTTTTTAAATAAAAGTGGTATTTGGGCTTAACTTGTGCCTACATTGATTAATTCTACGGGATAACTGACATTCTCCTACCAACAATAGGTACCAGATAATTCTTAGAAAACCATGTTACTTTAGGGGTGTGCCCTCATTGTGTTATTTGGGTACCCAAGATTTCATGGAAGGTGTCTTTCTTTGAATGGTTGGCGTGTGATATTGACAGCGGAAAACTTGAGAAAGAAGATCAACTATGTTAGTTGGTGTTTCATGTGCAAAAGTTCGGGTGAAGATGTGAATCATCTCTTGTTGCATTGTGTCAAAATTTTCTTTTAGTTATTGCAGTAGTTTTTACAAAAACTAAGTTGTTTAGTTCAAGATAAATTTGTTATACACACATTTGAGTTATAGTGAATGTCTATTATGTAGATTCCTTTTAGAGTTAGAAATTTTACTAGGAGACCAAGCCAGTTTTTTCCCTATAAATAAAAGGTTTCCTTCATTGTAATACACATCTGAATATTCTTCAAGAGGAAAAAGAAGTCTTCTCTCTTCTTCTCCCTACTTTATTCTTAGTTTCATAACACAGTATTAACACGAGACTCTACACTCTTAAAGAGTGAAGGTTTCTCCCTAATTTATTCTTAGTTTCATAACACGTTATTAACACGAGACTCTACACTCTTAAAGAGTGAAGGTTAAGTTTGAAGGCTAAGGTATTATTTATTTCCCTTCTTTTTAATATGGCTAATTTTAAGAAACTTGAGTTTGTTGCCCTTCGTAGTTTGGGCAAGAACTTCCTTTCATGGGTGTCGGATGCTATTTGTCTTGGAGACACCATTAAGAATGAAAATAAAGCATCAAAATAAAATTGTGTTAAGTTGCGATATTATTGAGTCATATCTTAATGAAATTTTAAAAATGTGAATATCTCACCGTTAAGAATCCACTTGTTTTGTGGATAAACCTAAAAGAAAGATATTACCACTTGAAGATGGTCATACATCCAAAAGCATGATATGATTGGATGCATCTGAGTCTAAAAGACTATAAGTACAATTCTGCTATGTTCAGAATTTTGACCTAATGACATAACGCTTCCCTCTAATTCCTTCAGCTCCTTATCCTTATGACCTAATGAATGTTAGTTCTTAAACCACATGGCGCATTACTATAACCAGACCTCCCATCCTCACCCCCTCTTTCCATTATTTTTCGTGTTTACGTAAGAAAAGAGATTTCTTTAGTTCTCCGAAAATTTTTTCTGCCAAATCAACAAACACGAAAAGTTCACACTAATTGTAAAAATTAACCAGGAAAAAATTGAATCAGAACTACCCCTGCCTTAATTATCATGAAAAAGTAAGGGAAACAGAAAATGCCTTACCTCTGGAGGAACAAAAACTGGGAGTTCTCCTTTCTTTCTTTGCTGAAGAAATCTTCTGCCAATATCTTCAGCACCTCCAGAGTCTTCAATCCACTACATAAAAGTGGGAAGCACAAAAGATTAACTGAAATTTTAATCAAGCCTCCGAAAGTTGGTGTTAGATTAGAAACTTGTATATCAATGTGGTAGAAAAGAAGCAAATACAATATAATTATTTGTAATAACCATTAACAAGCAACAACAATTCTTGACGCATATATGTTCATTAAGGAATTGGCTTTTTTCTATAGACCTTTCTGAGAACTTTAAAAGTGGAATGGACTACCAGCTTGCAAAGTTGCAATGGTTGCTGCCAGGTTTTACAAATCCGAGAACCAGTCATCATAGAGGATCTATAGACATTGAATTTGTATCTTATCTTAAGCACTAGTTAAAAGCCTCATTATTTTGGCAACATAAACAATGAGAATTGCCCCTATGACACTGCAATAGACTAGCAAGGCTCTACTGCATTGTTCTATGACCAATCAATAACTAACCCGACTTCCATTCATTGTTATCAAACGTGCGCTTAAGCACTAAAGCGAGGCTCAAAACATGTTGAGAGCTTCACTTTGCTTAATGTGCACTTCAATGTTGTCATCGAGGTTCTAAGGCATATTTTTCCTTTCCAATGAGACTCTTCTAAGAAACGATACTAAACAATTGAGATTTCTCTTTATCATAATTTTTTTTAACTTTGTTCATGTATTTGTCATTCAGGCTTACAATTATTATTTTTAGGCTAAACATATATATTTGTTTTTTTTGAGAATTGGTAAGTTTGTATTCTTCAGCATTAGGATATGCTGGCCACCTTAAAACTTCATCGCACAATTACAAATTTCCAATCAAGTCTACAATTTGATCTACATCCACTATGCATAAACATATATATTTGTTTTGTCTCTCCCTTTGTGCCTTTTTTCATTAAAGCCCACCCTCTATTGGCGCTCAAAGCCCCAACGGACCTTAAGAGCTTTTTGGCACTTTTTGCTTTTGATAACACTACTTCCATTATAAATCCAAAATAATCCTATTATAATATCAAGTTCTCAAGAACTCACTTGTTCTGCAGCTCTTCACTTTTCAGAAAAACGATAAAAATTACTAAATAACAATAATGATAACAACTACACCTCAATAACAAGACACATTATTGATCATATTACTTTAGTTTCAAGATTTCTACGATGAACTAAAGAACACCCAAACTTTGTAAATTGAAAGAAGTTGAAGAATAATTTATACCGACGGGACAATGTGAATCTACTATGGATTAAAGAACACTCAACAACAACAAATCCATCGTAATTGCACAAGTGGGATCTCTGTCTCCTGATAAGTTTTTACAACATTAGTGAACTTCTCTTAGAGGATTCACCATGTGAACCTAGGTATAGTCAGAAAACTAAATACAGCCAAGCCTAGTTATAGTAGCAGCATTTGTCTGAAAATTCCATGTCTACTATAGTAAGGTGATGTTAAATATATATACTGGTATTGATGTTTAGATCTCATTTAGTTGTTTTAAACACAAGTAAGCAAAAAACGGTTCAATAATTTTGTGTACCAAGAAGAAGGAATGTATTTGTTAACCAATTTAATTAAAAAACATAGCAAGAGTAATATAACAAACACCAGCACTTTTCCCTGGGAAATGATGATCTTAACTTTTTTCTTCTAGCTATTCATACTTGAAATTTACTATGTGCATGACATTAATGATGATTACCACATAAATATTTAATTTTATATTTTTATAACTAACATATTTCTTACAAATGTATAATATTTGACTATGGTTGTAATACAAGGATAATTATATAAAGAGTGTACTGCTATAATAAATATCACTGTTGTTATAGTAGAATATTATTATAGAGAGTAAAATATAACATGAACAATCAGTTCTGGAAAAGATCAGGTCGTTATAGTGAAATGTCATTATTATAAAGGATTGTAATAATAAGGTTTGACCGTCCAAAAAAGCACGAACCTTTTAGCTATACCTCAACATGGTCATCTAGTTGTCTTTTGGGGTAGAAGGAAAATGTGGAATGTTGTTTTGCTGAGGTTATCATGAATTTATTTATCTCTTTATTGACAGAAAAAGCATCTTATAGAATACTTGGCTTCAGGAACATAATGCAATGATCATAATGCAGCAACTTGCCATCTTTGTTCACTGCCCCCGACATAATAATGTCATTATTCACCAAACTACATGTTTTTCCATCATCTGAAAACTATTCTAAGTGCTAACTAAGTAGATCGTTAACCCTGACTTTTCCAATGACTTCGAGAAAGAGAAACTTTTAGCAGCATTAGCCTTTTCTTTACTCTGACAAATGAGAGAATGTTCTTTCACCAATTAGTTCATGAAAAAAGCTCAAAAAGACACCTAGGAAACATGATAGAGTAAGAGTTTATCGGTAAAAGAGGCAAGGAATGAAGTAAAATGAAATTGCTCAAATTAGATTACCTTTAGGATGGACTGGTCGTATGTTCTAGATCTCATAGCTCCATAAAAATCCAATGCTGCCAAGAGATGAACAAGAAATATGAGAGGAAAAAGGGCTTCTCACCTCTACATATTGAGCTGTATTTATATGACAATCTAGTGATATAAACAGTTTATGATCATGAACTGTAATATTTAACCAATACTTAGACAATTCATAGTCCCATAATAAAATATGTATTGGTTAAATATTAAGATTAAAATTGAAATAAGTCCAAGTTTATGTACCCAAACAACTATTTTACCTTATAGATAGTGTTAGTTTTTAGAGATACGCGGGAGAGAGTAAAGTGTGAGCCAGCAAAAAAATATCAAAAAAATTCTGTATGCTCCATGAGAGCGGAATAAAACAACTTTCATGGATGGTTAGTCACCTTGATTTGGGAATGTATTAACAATAGTCGCAACCTCATCCCTTGTTATGCCATCTTTCTCATACATTCTGCAAACAATATTCACGATGTCTTCTTGGGTGGGCTGCCTATATCATGAAAGAGAATATAGTTACTACTCTCCATGAAATGTATAACAACTAATTGTTATCCACGGAGAACATCTAAATTCATTTGCAACAACTACGTACCCAGTGAAATCTCACAAGTGGGGTCTCTAAGGGTATAGGATGTACGCAAACCTTACCTGTACCTTTGTGGGGTAAAAAGGTTGTTTTTGATAGAACCTCGACTTAACAGAAGTGTATTTTATAGCCAAATAACAATAGAATAATAGCAAGATAAACAAAACAACGAAGAAACAAGTAGAAGTAAAAATGAAGATAAGCCAATGCGCGATACTAGATAAAACTACTAAATAAAGGGAAGATGAGAAGAAGAGACTAGGACCCGTTTCTAAATTAACATTATTAAATTTGACTAATCAAGAAGTTTTCAACTAACATAACCCAAACAACATGCTATAGACTACTTATACGATCAAATAGCCTTGTATTATCTCTAACTCTAATACATAGACTAGTTTACAATTTGTGAAAAAGCACCTCCATGCTCCTAGCTTTCTATTGGAATACTCTTTCGTTTCTCTCAGTTCATATATTGTAAACCATGGTTGCTAGTCCAGCCTTCAAAAGACATCTCTTTGCACTTTTTCCTTTCTATTGTTTAGCAACCCACCCCCAAACTTCCTTCCATGTTGCTACACTATAGGACCAATGCATCTAGCTTAGCATTTTGTGCCAAATTACCCTTGTGACTCCACATGCAAAAAATAAATGGTCATTAGTTTCAGGCATTGTGTGGCAGCATACACAGTTGCTGTCCACTTTCATTTCCCATTTGATCAATTTATCTTTGGTCCTTAACTTCACATGTAATGTCAGGCATAAGATGAACACATATTTAGATTCCGCCACATTATGATATGTTAAATTCCTCCATTCCACATTACTAATGTCTCCTCAAAAGTTTTTATGCGCTCTAGCAATCTGAAATTTATCACTGAAAACTACCTGATCCCTGATCTCATGATGTCCCCAATACTTGCTCATGATGTATTTTTCATAAAATTGAAAGTAAGAAATAGGTAGTTCATAAAAACAAATAGGGTAGATCCCTGATCTCATGATGTCCCCAATACTTTCTCATGATGTATTTTTCATAAAATTGAAAGTAAGAAATAGGTAGTTCATAAAAACAAATCGGTGTTCTACCCTTACTATACTCTAAAAAGTGGCCCAAAAATTAAATCCACGACGATTTCCTTAGCTTTTTGTTGAATTATGGAACTTGTAAATGATGTGGAGACCTTATTACTGCAAAATTAGACAGGAAAAGTTCTGATCTTGTTCTTTGTATGTAACCTTCTCAGCACCATCTTAGATGTTGGTGACGTTAATACAACTTAATCTCACATGTTCAGAAGTAAAAACAAAATCCAGGAAGGTGAGAAATTTTGATGTTTCTGGACTGCACCAAACCTACAGGCACTGATTAGTTGTAATTCCCGTGACTCCTATATATAATCTGAAGTTGCAAGAAAAGAAGCCAATGAATAATTCAGGACAAGGATGAGAGAGAAGGGGGTGTACCAATAGAACTTCTCCATTCTCCCATCACGAATTAGGGGAGCATACATTGTTGAAAAATCATTTCCTGTCACAATAATGGGAATCCTGTGTGTTATATCTCCTTGTCTCCAGTCCTGCCCTACACTTACCCTTGTAGGATTATCACACAAATTCATCAGAGTTCCAACAACAATTTGGTTGTTGACTGTCACTTGCGTGTTACCTTCATAGGGAAAAAACAGAAGCAATATCTTTAGCGGAGAATGTAGTTCATTTATTTCTTGGGAAAAAGAGAGCTGGAAGACATAGTCTTTTAGACCAAAGAGATGCTTGATGAAAACTGAAAAGATTAAAAAGACCCAACAAGGGTAGATTCGTACATCCAAGTTAAGATATATAGCTTACCAAATCTTCCAAGGCCAGCATCAATGTCGTTGATCATCAAAACACTCATTTTCCCCTGTTAAGACATAGAAACCATAACACAGTTCATTAACAGTTCACTTAAACATTATGAACGACTCCAGAGAAAATTATAGCAGGAACTAAGACAATGTTTCAGTATGACACAAAAGTCATAAACTTCAATTTAGTGAACCACATAGATGGATTGGAAGAAATTCTGACGTATGTGGCATAATAATTGATTTCACAACCTTTTTAGTAATCAACTGTGCAAATATTAGTAGGAAAATCTGTCGCACACGCGCACACCCTCTTTAAGCCCAAAAAACCAAAGAGGAGAGAGAAAGGGATTGTAATGCTACACCTTTGAACCCAGAATTAAATATGCATGTTTTTGTAACATTTGTGCATGACTGAAAACAGACAATGCATGTGCTAAGATGTGAAGCTACTCTTTTTCCAGTAGACTAAGTTTACATTCTCAAAAACATGGAATATCATGGATGTCTTATTCCTATTGTTTTCAATTTTCATCTTCCATCAATCTAAAATCAGGTTTGGTGTGTGCGCATGGTGCACTTTTGCTTCTTTTTCACCTGGGATAATGAAAAATATTGTGGAACAAAGGAAGGAATATATCTTCTGCAATATCGGTAGCGCTCATATTGATCACATATACCCATTTTGGAACTTTGTCAACATATTAGAAAGAATTCAACAGTAGATCTTGCTAGTCATTACATAAACAAACATTGTTCTTCCATTAACATTATTGAAGAAAGCGTACTCAAAATAAAGACAATATTTTAACACAGTTTGATGGTTTACAAAAATCAACAATTTAATAGTCAAAAAAAGGAAAGAGACAATTAAGCCATGGAAGAAGAAAAAGAAGACGTAAAGGCAGCCAGTGTGAACAACAGCAGAAAAGAAAGAATGTTGAATAAGAACAGAAAAAGAAAGAGCGGTGGTGTCGTGGGCAAGGAAATTAGGAAAAGAATTTCAAAGGTAGAGGCCTGAATGCATGATTCAAGTAAAGAACAGAAAGTCAAAAAATGATTTAACTAAGGATAGGGGAATTAACAAACCCGTGCATTGAGAAGGAAAGAGAACAGGAGGCAGAGAAGAATAGCTGTTTGGATCTTTAAAATAACTAATAACGAATGGAAGGGAGGGAGACAAAAGAAAAAGCAGCAGTTGGTGTCGATAACCAAAATGAGGATTGTGCTGCAGAGCCAGATGAACAAGAAAGTTTGAGAATGAAAGCACTGTGTATGTGTGCTTTGGGTGGGGGGGGGGGGGGGGGGGGGGTTTTTTTTGGGGTGTTTTTCCCCCCCCTTTTTAACCGA
>JBCEWC010017072.1:0-12724 GCA_038996855.1 Solanum aculeatissimum
TTTTCTAAATCCAACGATCCAAATTAAAACCAATTTATTTCCTTTAATCCTACATAACCCCAATACCCTAAACTTTTTTCCATTTCTCCCCCTCTCCCTAGCCTCACACTCTCTCTCTCTCACCGAACTCTCCCTCTCACTCTCCATCACCGGAATCCACCTGCGGACAGCCCCGCCGGTGCAACCCCCAACCTCGCCAGAACCCTTCGCGAAAACCAGCCACCGGCGACCCCTGTTCTTCCACCAGCCCCTTCGCTGTGGGAATCAGCCCCTCGTTATCCCCCTCTTCCCCCTGTCTCCTCCCTTCACTACCAGCGAAACCAAATGACCCAAACGTCCCCTCTGTATCGCCAATGAACCACCTTCACTATCGCTGGCAGCCATGGGAACGCGCCGCGAAACCACCCTAGCAGCAACCTCCCTCCGTCGCCCACCTCTCGCCGGCAACCCCTCTTCTTCTCTCTCCTCTCCTCTCCTCTCTCCGACCTCCTCTATCCCCTTCTGCTAGAAAAATTCCATTTCAGTCACCTCTAACAGCCCCGAAACTAACGAAATCAGTCGATCCGCAGACGATTAAGGTTTTCAGTTTTTAAAAAAAAAAAGCTTCAAGCTTCCCCTATTGAAAATAGATTGCTTCGATCTCTCTTGAATCTTGATTTCAAGGTTCGTCGGATTTTTCAGTTATAAGTGTTATTAAAATTTTTCATATCTAATTTAGTTATAATTATGCCCGTTATTTCTCGTCAGTATTGATTAATTTCTTGAGTTGTACATTGATTGCTTCTTGTTCTTGTTACACACAGAAAATGTTTTACTTCTCAAGAATTTTTGATTGCTTCTTTATTTATGGTGTTTAATTGACTGAATGGAAAAAGAGACCTCTTTATTTGTTATGGAATCAATCAATTTGCTTTCAATCTTTTATTTATGAAAAATCAGATTTGTCTGTCATATTATTTTTGGACTGATTTTGTGATATGGTATGCATGGAAAGTTATATATTGATTTCTCACCTCCCTTGAATCAAGCTATTTTACTTGGTTAAATTTGGAAGAATATTGACTGAATAAACAATTTGCCAAATTATGGTAGATTTTAATTTTCCTATTTAAGGTAATTGCAAATTTGATTCTTTACCTTTTACATAAAGTTTTTCTCTCCTATATAAACTAGTCTTCTTTTCACTTTTCAAGGACGGAATGACATATATAATACATTTTCAGAATACTCTCTATGAAAATCCTTTTTACAGACACAATTGAGAAAAAATAATTTTCACTTCCTACAATATTCTTCTCTCTTTTGGGAAAATATATTGTTCCGGCATATTCACAAATCGAGTGTGACTCTAACTCATTAGTGGATTATTGGTAAAGTCTTTCATTCTCTTATTTGTATGCTCTTAAGTTTGTATGTTTTATTATTTCTATGGGTACTGCCAATTTTTAGTATTGCAGATTTATTATTTGTAAATCGGGATGTGAAGAGTCTTCTGGGATAGTGTGGATTTGAAGAAGGAAGACCTTGAAAGTTTAAGATTATATTTTTGTTGTATTTTTATTTTATGTACTATATTGTAGCCACATAATAGTGAAAATGGGGGATTTAGTGAAAAGGGGGAGGGCACCATAATGTGCTAATTATTTTTTTTCATTTTTTATATTCTCTTTTTCTTTATGCGTATAGAAAATATGCCTATAGGGAATAATTATCACGTTTAGATTGAAATTTTCTAAGAATGTTTGCTTAAAAATAAATAAAAAATAAAATAAAATAATATAAAATAAAGAGCATAAAAGGTTTTTCCTAGTTTGTTAATAATTTAACTTTTAATATTATCTTGTTGTTATCTGTTGGATTTCACGTTTAAATCATTTTTCACTAATCAAATATTCTAATTAGGATTCCTTTCTAAATTGATTAATAATTTTATTTAGTCAAGTTAATTTTATGTCTAGATATTTTTATCACACTATATCTATTTAAACTCATAATTTTGGTATGTTTTAACTCATTTTCATATTTAAAATAAAATTTTAGTTTTTACCTGTTTTTTAAAGTTGTCTTTATTTGGAAATTATGATTATATTTTTAGAATATTATTCTAGATTGGCATTTTTGACATATTCTTAAGTAACTACAAAATATTTTTAAACTTAAGTTATTTTCTATCTCTCGTTTTAATATATTTTAAACCTTTGATTCGCATATTCGTGTCCTTTTTCTTTGTGTCTTTCACTCGCGCTTTATTTGTGTGTTTAGAGGCATATTTGAGATTTGTGTGCTAATTGTTCGTCCTCTTTGTTTTATCTGACGTGTGTCTACTAGGAAGCCTATATTTTCTTTTTAGTCTAGGACTTCCAAACTAGAAAGTCCAATGCCTCTTGGACGTTACAAGGGACGCTAGACGCTTTAGGAAACGATTAGACTTTTTATTTTTTAGCATACTTTTAAGTTAATAAAATAAAACTTAGGAGGGGTAGGTGTAGATAGGACCCTCGAACATGATGAGCTAAACTCGAGCTTTAAATGGGAACGAAACTTTGGTTTTCGTCCCTCGGCTTAAATAAGCCAAGTGAGCTAAAAAATGACAAAATCTAATTTTGTCTTCCGAAAGAAAGCCGAGTAAACTGATCCGAGTGGAATTAATCGCTTAGTTTATTTTATTTATTTTTCTTCTTTCTCTTCATTTATTTATTTGGGGTACCTTAAATTTATTTTTGTTGATATTTCAAATTTCTTTGTTATCACTTAGGCAAACTTCTTAGGAAAATAATCCTTAAAAAGATTTAATAATTTACTTTCCTAAATAATGAGTTATGCTTAAGATTCTTTTATCACTTAGGTTATTTTTAGAATAATTTTTTTAAAATAAGAGATCCTTATTTGCAACCCCGCATAGAATAGAGATACGGTCTGGACCCACCTTTGCGGACCTTGAGGGGTGCCTAACACCTTTCCCTTGAGGTAATCTGAACCGTTACCCTTGTCTCTGGTTAGCTTTGACCCTTAGGTTTAGAATTAGGCCTAGAACGGTGTCCTAATGCACCTCAAATCATTAGGCGGCGACTCTTCAATCCTATTCAACAAAATTCCAAAAGAGTCGTTTCTACGACGTCGTTCATGTTCCCTCTTCCACGAGAAATAATGGGGCGCGACATATACTCTCATCGATGGGATCAACTGAGTTCCAACATTTTTATCTATCTAATACTAAAAAAGTTTATAACTTTTCTAAAATTATAATAAAAAAATTTTACGCCCCTGAAGAGTTAGAAATTAGTACAATGAGAGAGAGGGAATACACCTATTCTGAACAAAGGATTCAAGTGAAATTCAATTACTGAGATTATGTTGAAGGCTTTAATAAAGCCCTCTTATATGAGAATCCTAATAGAAAATATTCATGGTTCATAAAAATATGTTGCAATGTCTTCAAGCAAAGCATACCAAATTGATTTTTCCAATGATGGACTTTATATGATCCTATTATTAATATTCTTCCTGAAGTGTACAAAAGGTTATATTTAGAGTGCGTTGATGTCTCACCAAAAATAATAAAAGTACAACAAAAAGACACTTTCTTCAAATGTATCTCACTAATGTATTTCTTTATTGAATTTTCTATCTCATGTATTATGAAGTGGACAATAGAGGTCCAAGAAAATGAAGAAGGCCTTCCTTGTCTCAAAAGAAAATTTCATACCAAATTTTGGAGTAAATTACTCCAAAAAGATGCCGAAGGTAAAATCCATGGTAAAGAAATTATTGATGCTATCAAGACTTTCTTATAAAATAATAAACAACAAATTGATAATACCCCAAACAAAGAAGACTCTAGTCCCTTCAAATATATTTGTAGAAAAAATCATATGAAAAAAAAGAGTTATTTCAAAATCAGAAATTCTGGCTTCTTACATGAAAGAAATTAAAAAAGACTTGATTAACAATATGGGCATAGAATTCTCAGATAACATGTCCATAACCACATCAAATAGGGAGGAAAATTGTCTTCCAAGCGAAGCACGAAGTGTTCATAGCATATAAGAAATGTACATGGAAGAATTTCTGCAATAATTCAAAACTCAAGCGGAGGAATCTTCCAGCAAGAGAGACAAAGAAACGTGAAAACAAGACAAGACAAGACATTATTTCAACTTTAATAAAGTTATTCAAAATTATCAAGCTTTTATAAGTGAGGGACCCAATGTCAATCCGATTATGCGGAATGACGTAAGTGCTTACATCATAGATTTTATATTTTTCTTTGAATTCTTTCTATAAAATGATCATTTTCTCTAATATGAAGGCAGACTTTGGTCAATCCCTCTTTGTATCTTTCTCTCTTTTGTAAATTTTTCTATTAAATAAAAGTTGGGTTGTTTTCATTACTTGAGGCTTTTAAAAGTTTTCTTTTTAGGGTACTTTTATTACTTGTTTAGTTCTATTAAAAATCTATTTTAAGTAATTTATTAGCCTAATAAAAGGCTAAACACCACGTGTTGGGCTAGCATTAACCTAAACTATCAAAGACATGGTAATGAAAAGGATTGTTCCAATGTTCTTGGGGTCGAATTAGTGCAGCCCAAGAATGATAAGATCTTGGCTTAGTCCGAAGTTCCTGTAGAGGCCCATGTTAGCCTTTGAAAAGGTGTTGTTTGGGCTATTATTGAAACCGTAAAAGATTTTTCCATCTTTGGACTGTATGAAATGTAAATGAACCCGCATTTATATCGAAGTGACTCAGCAACCTCTTATTTTTTTATAATAATAATAATAATACAACAACAATAAGAACAATAATAATAATAATAACAATAATACAACAATAAGAAGAACAACAACATCAATAACAACAACAACAACAATAATAACAAGAACAAGAACAAACAACAAGAACAAGCACAAGAACAACAACAATAACAACAAGAACAACAACAACAAGAATAACAACAACAACAACAACAACAACAACAATAACAAGAACAAGAAGTACAACAATCACAACAAGAACAAGAACAAGAACAACAACAAGAATAATAAGAACAATAACAAGAACAATAACAACAACAACAACAACAATAAGAAGAAGAAGAACAATAATAAGAACAACAACAACGTAACAGTGACAATGACGACGACGAATACGACAACAACGATAATGACAACAATGATAACGACAACAACGATAACGACAACAATGATAACGACAACAACGACGACTACGATAACAACAACAATGACAATAATGATGATGACAATGACAACAACAACGATGATAATCACGACAACGATGATGATAATGACAACAATGATAATGACAATGATAACGATGACAATGAAGACAACAATGACGATGACAATGGCGACGATGACAATGATGATAACGACAAAGATAATGACGATGATGATGACAATAACAACGACAACAACAATGACAACGATGATGACAACAACAACAACAACAATAATAATAATAAATATTCTAGGTGATCAAGAGAAACTCATGTAAACTATATATATCTTTACAATTTTTAAAGTGATAGAAAACAAATTGCAATCGCTAATAAAATATGAAGAAATATAATTTATTCATAAACAATGTGGGTACAAATCTGTTTCTCCCTTGATGCTTCTCTCCTAAGATTTCTTCGTGATTCGAGGACCGTTAGTGGTATATTTATCGAACTAGGATGATTTGAACTTGATCTTCATGAAAGAATTTACGTGGATCTTCTTGAAGTATTTGATTATCAAGAAGAATCTAATGTATTTTGATCTCTTTATGTATATATCCAAAATTTATGAGATATTTGAGATGTATTTTCAAGGAAATATAATACCCTTTATATAGGAATAATTAGGATTTAGGGTATAGTATCCTCCAAAAAGTCGTGACTCAAATAGGACTCATCTTGTAGAGTTTTACAAAATTTTGATGTCTACAAATTCCCCCTGCTTCAAGGCTTGTCGAAGTATATACTTGAGGAAATTCAAATACATGGCTTGAAGTACTCACGATTTAGTAGCTTCATATTTGCGGATTTGATTTATGAGAGAAGAGATGAAGGACAAATTTGGTTTCACTGGCGTGCCAGTTTGTTTACAATAAATTTTTAAGTGATAGAAAATAAATTGCAATTACTAATAAAATATGAAAAAACATAATTTTTTAATAAAAAATGTGGGTACAAATTTGGTTCTCCCTTGATTCTTCTCTCTTAAGCTTTCTCTGTGATTTGAGAACTGTTAGTGATGTATTTCTCGAACTAGGATAATTTGGACTTGATCTCCATGAAAGAATTTGTGTGGGTCTTCTTGAAGTATTTGATTATCAAGAAGAGTCTGATATATTTTGATCTCTTTATGAATATCTCCGAAATTTATGGGATATTTAAGATGCCTTTTCAAGGTAATATAATACCCTTTATATAGGCATAATTAGGACTTAGGGTAGAGTAACCTCCAAGAAACCCTAATTAAAATAGGGCTCATCATAGGAAGTCCTACAAAATTTTGATGACTATAGAGTGAATCCCCAAATCCCTCTAGGTATATATGAACAAATCTTTTGGAATTAAGTAAATCACAAAAAAGAAAAAAAGAGAGAATAAGTTAGATAATCACAAGATAATAAGAAGAATATAAAGTCATCATTGATTTTTGTTCCCCTCTAGTTCAGAGAGAAGGAACCAATGATGAAGCGCAGAGCTAGATTTTCTCTTACCCTCCAACATTACTTTTATTAGATGTTTTGCGAGGAAGCAAGATTAATTTAAGTGTTGGATCTGGCAGCAACGTCGAGTCTCAATCCGAGACTCGATGGCTCTGGTGTTCATGCAAGCAAAAGACGAGAAATAGAAAGTTAGAGAACGTGAGTTAGTTCGTGATAATGCATAGAAAGTGGAAAAATGTTATAATGGTACACCACATTCCATTTCCCATAATTCGAAAACAAAAAAACTTATGATATCAACCACAACATGATGTATTTTAACACACACAAAATCATTTACGACTTAAAAATGATAATCTGAAACGACCTTTCCTTTCAATAAATTATTAAATCTCTATAGTCTCCTTTACTTTTTTTAGAAGGATTTTATGATGTTAAAAGAAGTCGCAGTTTTAACTAGGTTATTGATTTTTCTAATGATTAAGGTTATAGTTTAGATGTCCATCAATATGGCAAACATAGAAGATTACATAGGGTAAATATTGAGACAAGTTAACTAACTTAAACATGGTATTTTAGGTTCAAAGAAGGATGTTACAACATGGCTTCTAAGGTAAACTTATTAAGAAGTCATAAGATCTAAAAGAATAGCAAATAACTTAACAGAGAGGGATTTGAAACTCAACATGGCTACAAATAGTTTAATAAACAACTTTCGAAACTTAACACAGAGAGGGATTTGTAACATGATTTCTTAGATACGAATCCTTATCATAACATAATTTTTAAGTTCAAGAGATAAAAACCTAGACTAGTATTTATCCTGCACGCGCCAAAGATAAAAATAAAAATACAATCTCACCAACAAACAGTTGGAAAAAACTTTTGAATAATCATGGCTTCCGACAAACAAATATGCCAATTTTGTATCATACAATAAATATGGCCTTGAAGAAGGTTCAAAGGATATGCTCATTGGATAAATTACAGATTAGAAGATTAGAAAAATCAAAGAACTTATATAAAATATTTCGATGATTATATTATGACCAAACTTTAGTTTTTAGTGCTACATATTTCGAATTTTCACAGGTTCAAGCCACGCGTAGTTCAAAAGAGTAGAGATTCTGATTGATTATGATTTCAACTAAACTGTCCCGATGTCGGGTAAGGTATATCCGGCTATATGAAGAAAGAAGTTGAGGGGTTTAGTGGTTGGAAAACATGCACGATTAAAACTTAAACAACTTTGAATTACCCACAGATCCACATACTTGTAGAAATGTAGTTTGGAGGTATATCTTCAACCTCTTACTAATGAGCTTAACTCAAACTTCAACTATTGCCCAGTTCACTACTTTGACTATGGTCCACGAGTTGATGTATGATGCTAACTTTGATCTTGTCACTTTCCCAAGTGCCACAAGCTAAAAACAATCATTAATGATAACAAAATTATATAAAAGAAAGATGAAATAAAGAAAATTTAGACTTGCATGTCATCCTTGTAGAAAAGTTTAAGTCTACATTACAGTTTAAGGACAAATTAAATTCTCAATTTGGTGATGACTTGGGAAAAATTAAATTCGCTTTTATGCCCACTTTAACGAAGGCAAAATCCATATATGCATCCATTTAGAAAGAGTTAGAGGCACAATGATGTCCACAAAAATTCACGATGCAGAAATATATATCCATGTCCATATCCACGTCCACGTCCACGTTCATATCCAAAAAATTGATAATATAAAAATATAAATCCACATTCACATTCTAAAACATAAATCTACATCCATATACACAAATTTCAAAAGATGAAATCACATCCACATTCACAAGATTTACAGTGTCAAAAGTAATTTCACATCCACTTTCAGACCTATTAAAATTCATGATGTAAAAATATAAATCCACATCTACTTTCACAAATTTTAAGTGTGAAATGCTTCCACGTCCACAAAAATTCATACTGCAAAAAGTAAATTCATACCACCAAATCCATGGTGTAGAAATGTAAATCCACTTCCACAAACTCTAAGAACTGAAGTATATATCCATGTCCACACTCTTACAAATTGTATTGTAGAAAAATGAACCTACATTCACATCATAAAATTCACAGTCTAAATATTAATACCCACGTCCGTTTCCGCAAATTATAAAGGTAAAACGATAAATCCAAGCTCAAGTTCTCGAGATTCACAAATTTGAAAATAAGTCCTCCATAAAATTTATAGTGAAACAAAGTATAAATCTACATCCATGAAATTTGGTGTGAAAACATAAATCCACTTTTACTTCCTATAAATTCTAAATTCAAGAGACACATCCGTGTTCGTCAACCTACATTTATGTTGACAAACTTTATTGTGCCGAAACGTAGGATCAACGTCCACATCTAGAAGATACTTATTGGTGAAATATAATCCCACTCTACATTCTTCTATAAAAGAAGCCAAATTCATATTTATGTGATCATATTTTTTCTAATATGAAGAAGATTAGATCCATGATCACGTGTCCATAATCTGTTAAAAAAATATCATGAGCTAAAATAAGCGTTAGTAGTAAAAAATCATAAAGAATTGAATTTGAGAGAGATTATGCTCACAGATAAAAGAAGTTCACGTCCACATCCTTGTTTAGAATTTAATGAAGAGCTGAACAACATCCATCTTTAGAGAAAGATAAATAAAGATAATGTCCAAATTCGTAAGCAAAAGTTCGAGGAGATTCGAATGGTGTACACTGAAAAGAGTTTGAACAAGCTAAAGTGACGATCACATCCACGAATATTTTGTTGCCAGAATTTGAATAAAATGAATAAGTATAAAATTATAATAAGATTGATGAATTCAAACTCATAATCTGAACTTGAGACTCATCCACCATTATATTTGAATATGTGTTGAGAGTAAGTCAAAATATTTCGACATATCCATAACGTGCATGTCAGTTTGAACCTGTCTTTTCAAAGAAAAATTGTGAGTTTAAACAAAACTTAGTTGACTTGTGCTTTTTGGAAAACTTGTTCCTTGAGCAAATTCTTGTCTTAATAGTCCACTGAATATGTATCACTTGTTAGAGGATTTCAGTAGTAAGTAACATAATAAAGTTAGTTGAATATTTGAAAGACTTAAGGCAACTTCTAAAGCTCTACTAGTGACTCTAAAAAATCAAGCGATTGTGAAAACTCAAATTTAGAATTACGATTGAAATTTAACTTAAAATCATTGTATATGAAAAAGTAGCGATGTTGCATATAAAAATAAATTATCCCAATTTCAATTTTTAAGTATGGTCGATTTGACATGAAAAAAAGGAAAAAACTTTAAAGACTAAAGGGCAATTAAATCAACTCGAGAAAAAATTTCTCCAGATTCTAGTTCTGGAAGTGTTTTTTTCTAGCAATTTAAAAATAAGTGAATGTGATAAAATTTCTTGTGTAAGTAATTTGAGAAAATTTAATAAATAGATAAAAATAAAACCCTGCCTCAATTTTAATACTAGGACACTTGAATTCAAAAAAAAAGGAAGAAAAAAGATTAGAAAAAGCAACAACTCTGAAATTTTAAAAAGGTAAAAGCCAAATCCTCCTCAGATTGGCTACATATTCAAAAGGAATCAAGCCACACGTAGTTCATATAGTACAATATGAGGACTTTATATTTTTTTAAATAAAAGGGTCGAACCCGAGGTGGGTTGCCTACGTTTGCAAAAGAAAATCAAGCCACACGTAGTTCACGCATACAAAAGAGAAATTTTAACAAATTTAAGATAAAGGGACTATACCCAATATGGACTGCCTACGTATCTAAAAGGAAGTCAGGCCAATCGTAGTTCATTACAAAAAAAGTCTTGAATAAAAAGGTCGTAACAAAACATAGAGGCGAAATGGTACACAAAAAAAGATTCTAGCTTATGCCTCCGACCTATTACAAAAAGAGAAATAACTTAAACTACTGGAACTCTCAGCGAACCAAGGTTGAGGTGTAACTCCAATTCTTCAACTCAAAGTTAGGTTCGACAACTCGGGCAGTCGATGTTTCAACAATATCTTCAGTTACCACATCATGACCATCTTCATCCTCCAAAAACAAACTCTTTATCCCATTTTGGGTCAAGTGATAAGGGAAAGGAGAAAATGCCATACAAATTTCATCAAAAGTTTTCCTTCGATAGTTTTTGTATCTATTACAATCCTTCTTTGGACATAATCACAGAATATTACATTTGGATTGAAAAAGGCCTTTTGAAGACGCATGCCAACATATAAGCCTCAAACTACCTATTTAATATAATTTTTCGTTTACAGTTTTTAGATATCTTTATTAACTTTCTTACACTTCTTATTAATGTTTTTTCAGAAACCAAGGGATGAACATTACAAATCAAAATGTTCTTCGCTTGGGGTTGAAATTTTTGACTTTGTTGTGGCAACGCCTACGAACAAGAATTGTTCTATCTGATGTTGTAGAAAAATAGATGTTGAATTGATGAGGTATCTTTATTCCCCTTATATTTAAGTATCACCATGTTATCTTTTAATGTCTAAGTTATCCCAAATCAATTGCCAGTTGTCTTTTTCTCTATAAAACAGTTTAGGTATGTATTAGTACACGCCAAATTTATACTAATAATTATATATCAGTGTAGTATATTATATGTATCAATGATTCAAAATCATTTCTCATGCCTAATTGATACTTAAAATTATTGTATATGTAACACCCCCTAATCCATTCCACCTAATCTGCAGTGAAATGTCCAGAAAAAAAGTTGAGGAGTTGACTAGAAAAATTATTGGGAAGAAACTATGAAGGCCACTTATGGCCCGTAGAGTGATCTACAACCCGTAGGTGAGGCCCCGTAGGTCACCCCTGTGATTTAAGTTTTTTTTCTAAGTTTGAGGACCCAGGTATGAGATGGTTTACGACTCGTATATAATTCTATGACCCATAGATCTAGTTTTATGAGTTGATCTAAAAATCCACTTTTCTTGATATTTGAGTCACGAGTTAGTAGACGACCCATCAAACCATCTATGGCCCATAAGTCTAGTTTCGTAGGTTGAGTTTCAGAAAATCAAGATTTGTAAACCCTGAGGGACGAGTCATTAGATGACCCCTAAGACACTTTACGACTTATAGAAGGAGGTTTCGTAGGTCCAAGATCAATTTCTAGTAACTAAACTTTTGGATACCCTTACCTACTAGAGGTAACTTACGACCCATAAAGCGGGGTTTCATAGTCCACTCGGTAGTTTTTAAGAAGGATATTTTGTCCTTTTCTACCCTTTTTAATTGAAGCCTTCAATATTTAGAAAATTCTTGAGAGCATCAAAGAAGAAGAAGAACGAGGGTTTTGAGTTCAAACACGAAGATCGACAGAGGGTTGACTATCCTTCCAAATTTAAGGTATGTAAGGCTTCCTAAATCATAGAACTGAGTCTGTCCATGCGACCCTTCATAGTCATGAGTCAAGTCATGAATAAGAGCAAGTATTGGAAAATCCTGTAATTCTAACTTTTGAGTTTTCTCGCATTTATTTCAAATCTCATGATTGTATTGTTGTACTTCATTGTCATTCATATGAAATTGAGATAATAATAGTCCTATACTTGACAATATGAACACTGATTTTGTTATTTGATAATGTTTTGTATATTGATTGAATTGAGAATATGAGTTTATTATCTAAGTTGAGTACCTAGATCATGGTTGAGCATGGGGAGTTTGTACATATTCTTGTTCTTGCACATGCATGAGATGAGCATCTTATATTTCTTATGTGTTGAGCATGATTGATGTGAGATTAACAGACAATATAAGTTGGAGTCTTGTATGAGGTGAGTTTGAGTCTTGAGTTGCATTACATGAATGATAATTCTGATTTACAGAGCCATTGAGTAATTGAGTTGAGTTGTTTGAAATGAGTCAAAGAGTTGAGTTTGAGGTGACTTTCATGAGTATATTTGTCACGACCCGGATAGGGGGCCTAGATGTGACATGGCGAAGGAGAACCCGAAAGTCCTCGATCAAGCCATCA
>JBCEWC010017073.1:0-12724 GCA_038996855.1 Solanum aculeatissimum
TTAAAATGGAATATCGTACCCCTATAGCAAATAATATATGTCATAAATATAAGATCATAGTAAATCAAACATTAATTGTTATTTATCCTACTTCAATTTGAGAAAAAAATTAAATTTTATTTTTATTGTTATCTAAATAAAAATTAATGTTTGATTTACTATGATCTTATATTTATGACATATGTTATTTGCTATAGGGGTACGATATTCCATTTTAATTGATCAAATGAGATTAAGACAACAATTATTTTCTTATATTCTTATTAGTTAATGTAATTTTAAAAAAAAAAATAACAAAAGAATTCTTTAAAAATAATATTTTAATTAGTAATACAATATGTTTAAAAATAAATAAAAATGTATATATACATTAATTTAAAGAAGTGTATTTCTGACCCATTTGGTAACAATAAAGGCATTTTGGACCAAAGTATCATTGACAAGGACATTTTTGGACCAAAGTATAAATCAATGACATTTTTGACCTTTTTCTGTTAGTATCAGGGCATTTTTAACCCTTTCTAATAGTCCAATGGCATAAATGGCCCAAAGTATAAACGGATGACATTTTTGCTCCTTTCTGATAGTACAAGGGCATTTTTGACCCTTTTCCCTATTTAAAAAAATATTGCCACATAATATTCTACATGGGCAAACTATTTAATCTTGATAAAGTTAAATAAGTTATTAGTATTAATAAAAATAAAGATTAAATTATCACTATTAAAAAATAGATTAAAACTATCCAACACTTTAA
Source organism: Solanum aculeatissimum (assembly GCA_038996855.1). NCBI lineage: Eukaryota > Viridiplantae > Streptophyta > Magnoliopsida > Solanales > Solanaceae > Solanum > Solanum aculeatissimum. The sequence continues at coordinate 758 of JBCEWC010017073.1, forward strand.
ATAGCATAATCTTATAATTTCTTGTAAACTACCACTCATTAGTTTGAGAAACACACTTCTCTTTTTTATTACTCTTTTGATAGTGCGTATATTACATTCTCTCTTTTATTTAAAAAATTTGTCACATGATATTCTACATGGAAAAAATATTTAATCTTGATAAAAGTTAAATAAGTTATTAATATTAATAAAGAATAAAGATTAAATTATCACTATTAAAAATAGATTAAAACTACCCAACACATGATTGAGTTGGCAACAGTGGTGTTTGCTCAAAAACTTTGGTGACATTACCTCTATGGGTCTAAGTGTGAAGTGTTTATTGACTATCACAATCTGTAGCATGTGTTCACTCAAAAGGACTTGAATCCAAGACAACGAAGGTGGATCGAGTTGTTGAAGGATTATGATGTTATCATCCAATACCATCTAGGTAAGGCCAATACGATGGCAAACATATTGAGAAGGAATCTAATAAGCATGGGTAGCCTAGTGTCACAGACTTAAACTTTGACTAAGATTTTCATGCGGCACTTGACAACTTACTCATGACTCTTTCAAGATCTTGCAAGATCAATTAAGTCTTTTCAAATAGATCACTAAGGAAATGCTTGATTGAAGAAGACAAGAGATCTTTGTAAGAGAAGACTTGTTTTATAGCTTGGAAGATTGCTTACACTTTTCTGATTGCCTTACAAATGAATGACCCTCTATTTATACTACTCACTAGGAGCTAAAGTACAAGTCCTCTAATATTTACAAATTAGTCCCTAATCTAGAAGGCTCTACATGTCTAGAGTTTTCTCAAGGTCTTCAAGATTTGACTATTGTTGCTTCCCTAGCACACACAAGTGTACTTAGTCAAGAAAGTAATATAGTAGCTCTTAAAGAGACGGGATATCAAACCCAAAAGACTTCTATGCGATCTTAGTTATTAACAAAAAATGATTATGCAAAGCATGTTATTTCAATAAAAGTGATTGTTAATTACTTCTACACAACTATTTAAAATTAACTAAACAACGATTAAATGATTGCTAGGTGTTTATCAATTTAAGCAAGATTTTAGGATTATAGCCATTTCAACATATGCTCTAGCCTCAATAATTATGATTACTCTTGGGTTTTCTAATTACTGATTCACAAGATTTAATTTACCAAACAAGGTTTCACGCCTCTACCTAGCCTATTCTCATTGACAACCTAACTACATCATTAAGCGAGGATAGGCATGATCACTAAGAATGCATTAAAACTATCATCCTTCATTTGAACCAAGCGAAGTAGACGGGTAGGTGTCATAAGTCTCTCATACATGAATCATCTAGTCTCCTAGACAAACAAGCTCCCTATACCCTGTGTTCTATCTACCCCAACATCTTTCGAATTCAGAGTAGACAACAAATGAGTTTCATGGTTGGCTAGACTACGAAATATAAATAAAATAAACATAGGAGTAATTATGTGAAAACTCATTCATAAACCATAAAAGTTTGAGTCTAGAACATAGTTTATGACTACAACCCCAGAATATGGAAAATTAGCCACTTATTGTCTATCTCAACCACAACAATTATCTAAGAAACATTCAAGAATGGATTAAAAAGAGAAAATGATAAAATAATGAACCCTAGATAAAGTTCTTCGTCTCCTCTCTTGTTCCTAGCAATATTCGATCATGAAACTAATATCTAAAAATTGTATTTAAACTTAAAAATCCCATTTTCTAATTTTTTCCTTGCGTCTTCAAAGTCCGCGATGTGGACTTGTCTTCTCGATGTGCACTTTTGCATTTCCTGCTTATCTAGCCAAGTTTGAATCTTCTGCTCTCAAGTCTGGAACACGAACTTGTGCTCTCCAATGTGTTTCACACCTTTTTGTCTTCCTTTTCAAAACAATCAACCTTCTATATTGGTTCACGACGCGGACTTCTACACTTTTTTTGGATCGACTGACTTTTTATGCTCCGTTGTATGGTTGCATCCCGGCTATGACCCCAGATATGCATGTCTTCTTAAAAATCTGAAAAACACAATCAAAAAGTGCTCTTGGTCAAGAATTAGCAAGATAAGATAAAATTATACTAAAAATACCTAAACTTTATTAATTTATCCCCTAACTAGGCTCTAGATATGGGTAAATTTGGCTAATTGGGTTATAAATATGCCTAATATCACCACCCTACACTTAGAGCTATTTTTCGTCCTCGGATAAATTAAGACACATGTATGCGACTACTAGAAGTAATTAAAGGGCATATAGTACATATGGGCTTCTTAAACATTTCATGATCCAATTGAAAACTCAAATGACACCACATCTTAATTTGTAGCTATGATACATGTGAACTCCGACATAATGTTGTTTTGAGTTATTATAGTTTTCAACCCTTCAATAATTATGTGCCCTCACTAGAAGAATTACCCAAGTACACACCATAAAAGAACCTGCTGAGGGATTTCGATGGGTATAGTCACAACTCTCTCTCTCCCAACAAGTGTCTCATGTTGCTTCTAATTTCCATATGCTTTACCTTAATGTGAGTCTTCACTAGAATAAGAATGTAACTCAAAGGATCACATAGGTCTTTTATTTGGTTGTAATAAAGGCTGAAGGTGAGTGGGTAGCGATTCTAAGGATATAATTAGTGTCTCCACTCCCAAGCGCTTTAGCCTCAACTACTTTCGCTTTTAACACTTTTTTTCTTGGCTTATACATCACCTCTTTCTTTCCACTTCCCATTTAATTGGCTTCACACCAGTTTCTTAGCATACCTTCACACTGCTTCTGCAATACCTACTTCTCTTATTATTTTTTATTTTTTTAAGGAATTGACCTAAACCGCGACAGGTCCGCAACGCAGACTTGTAGCAGATCCTTACTGTCTTGGGTCCCAATTTTTTCAAAAAATTGTTTTCCTTTTCTACCAAGGCCTATCCTAGGGGGACCTTTTTAAGCTTACTTCCCTTCATCTTTTCGTGCTAAAACTCTTAGGATTTTAGGATCAACAACACAATTTAAGAATAAAAGGGGATTAGGCTTAAAATGTGGTTATCAAAAGAAAAAAGCCAAGGCTCAACAGGGTTAACTAGGGATGAATATGTCATGATAGGTCAAAGAAAAGACGATCTAAATTAGGCTACCAAATAAATTCCTAGATTTTATCCTCTAGGTCCTATTCCTATCTAATTTAGTCCACATACCGGAAAAGTTCTAGCAATCATCATAATATGGACTCACAATCACACTCGCCCTTACATGGCACACTTTTATCAAAGGATTCATAATAAAATAATCATCACATCATTTCCAAGAATTCAATATTAAGCATGCATTCATAAGATCCAAAATTGTAGAATATGGGTCATTCAAAATTTTCAATTTTCTTCAATTTAAACCCACTATGCACTATTACACTTTGACTACTACCGACACTTTACATAAGACTCACAATTGACGAATACCCTTAGAACGGTCATCATCCATCCATCATAGGGCACCGTCACTTAACTATGACTACTAACATGGGACATCCACAATATTACACATTCATCACATTTACTAACATTCAACCATGCAAACATTCACATTACTACTAATATCCACAAAACATCATACCATGTAGTTAATTACAATCCAATGGAAATAAAAGCATTGTCTAGACTTAACATCAGAAAAGCAAAAAATAAAAGCATAGTGTGAATTTTACAAGGCCAGAATAAACATAACAAAAAGCATAAAGATAGTAATGACTCCCACCCCACACTCAAACAAAGCACTACCCTCAGTTCTTAACCATATGAAACGGTGGTGATGGAAGTCAGGTGCTCAATCCTCCATATCAACAGGGAGAAGTGATGGAGCTCCATGCACATTCAAGGGTGGATCCTCGGCGAGATCCTCTTCATCTTCTACATCTGACGTCTCCCTAGCATTCTCTGGGTATGCGGGCACATTGTCTTCCACGGGCTCAAAGAATTAAGGCCCAATACCCAACACTACATAAGCATGGTCATATAAAGGGTACTGGATCTCCACTTGGAGAAGCTCAGCTAGAGTAGAAGGTCTCCCACCAGTCCTATGGCTTAGCATCTTTTGCCTGTACATCTGTGCCATGATAAGCTCATCCTGATGTGCCCTCTCCTATGTGGTCAAAACTGGCCCCATAGAGACATCCGACCCCTTTATATTCGTGACACAATAGAGTTGGGCCTCAATTTGAGGAAAGTAATCCAGGGGATCCTTCGGTACACTTACATGCTTGCATAGCTCAGTAATAAGGCCACCAAAAGCATACTTGGGACCTCGGTAAACATGGGCCTTTCTCATCAAAGATTTGTAGACAGACCCAATATTAGCTAAACTCCTATCATGAAGGCATAGACCAAGCAAACCCTGTCCTGAGTAATCCCTGTTAAATATAAACCTGTTGAAAGATATTATGCATGATGATCTTGATCCATAGTCGGGCCTCCCTGTTCATGTAGGCAAAGGGGAATGCCTGGTGATAGCCTTTGTAGCTGTGATGGATCCATTTGGCTATAGAGTTAAGTTCTGCCAGAGTGAGTTTGATATCCTGGTATGGCAGCTGGATCTGGAACTCAGTAAAGGTGCTTGATGGGGCATTTATGATCCCCAAAATGCCATTAATCTCCACGGGGGTTATGTTGACCTTTACCCCCCATACTGTCACCATTTGGGTCCTTGCCTCGGACTTGAGATTGGCATAAAACTCCTGAACCAAACTCAAGTTACATGGTTGGGTGTCCCCAAAAAGGAAACCCAAATGGTACTTTATGCATCTTTGATAAATGGCCAGGAAGTCAAGGGCCAGGCTATCAGTGTCAATAGGGACATCGAGGAAGTACTTCATCTCATCATGGGTCTTGTACCATTTCTTCCTATGTTGTGCAATCGCCCTAAGCCCGAAGCGAAGAGTCTGGCCCCGTGAAAATGGTGGGGCTGAAGATAACTCAGGAACACCCCAAGTCCTCTTCTTACTACTCAACACTCTATCTCTATGTGCTTGACTTGCTCTAGTTGCCATCAGGTTCTTCCAAAAACCTCAATTTCCAAGTGACATTCAAACCAAAATATAGCCCATATACTTACGTTGTAACCCGACAATGACATCCTACACTTGGTTCAAATCATGGGGTGTAAAGGGTACTAAAACTTCCCTTAATTAACCCAAGACTATCCTTACCTAGCAAAACATCAACAACACATAACCATTCAAAACATATAGGGTGAAAAATGGATACTCACCCCACACTTTGTTCAAACCATGATCAACTATTATAGTGTCCAATACAGAGAATCTCTACAATTAAGCAACATGTGGACATTATAGCAACCCCACAATGTATAATTAATAACCTTCGGTCACAATTTACATGGGACATATACTAAAGCATCAAATAACAGTGATTAACCACTATGAACAATAATTTACCCATGAAGATTTTCCCCAATTTCGACCTAGGGTTCAACCCATTAGATCCTTCACATAATTCTACCCCAAATATCAAGGTAAATCCCATAAATCAAACGCCCATAACAATTAGACATGAGTTTCAAGTTAAAATTTGTGATTCAACCTTATCAAACCATACCTAACACCATTACATGGATTCCACCATTACCCAAGCCAAAGGAATAAAGAGACATACCTGTGATACTGAGATGCAAGAGGAAAACAAATGGAGTCCCTATGAACTTTGAAAGTGCATCGTGGATTAGTTTGAAAATTGAGAGAATTTGGGTGAAGAAGTAAAAAAATTGAAAAAGGGTGAAATCAGGGCTGAAATCATGAAAGAATGGAGAAATATTGGAGGAGGGGGTTTATATAGGTAGGATTAAATGAATCGGGTCGGGTGAAATCTGGCAAAAGTTATATAACTCTGTGATAGGTCCACGACGCGAACCTATCACGCACTTACACTTTGATGCACCTATAAAAATCATGAATCTTGACTCACCTAGGAATGCTTATGTCCGTGATAGGTCCGCATTGCGGACCTATCGCATACTTTTCATTTTAAGGAATTCATTCGAGGTTCGACAAATTTTATTTTTTGAGCGTCGGACCCCGAAAAAATTCCCAAACACCTGCATATGCTTGAAAACATAAAAACAAGTTAATCCAGCCAAGAAAAATTCAAAAATCCCTAATATATCATTGGGAGATAAAGACGATAAAAATTTGCACACAAAGTGCTAAGGTCCGCAATACGGACTAGTCACAAACTAGTATTTTGTGCCAGATGACACTTTTTCTACAGGAATGTTTTTAACTAAAATGCAAAAAATAAAAATGCCTCACCATGAGTTGTCTGTCATGCAGCGCCTGATTTACCATTGCGACACGACTCAACATCATCTTTATTCATCATTGGCCAAGTCAATGGCCTCCTCTTCGTGGTTATCTCAACACCATAATAGTGCTTGACCCTTTGTCCATTTACTAGGAACAAATTATTGGCTTTGTTCAGGAGTTCTACGGCACCATGCAGCATCATGCACAACACGATGTATGATTCACTCCACTTGGACCATAATTTACCTGAAAAAAGCTTAAATCAAGAATTGAAAAGGAGCAACTTTTGCTCAGGTTCGAAGGTGCGCTTGATGATATGACGATCATGCCATTTATTGGTTCTCTCTTTATACAACTTGACATTTTTGTAGGCTTGGATCCCGAACTCGTCTAGTTCCTCCAATTGTTCAATCCGCTTGCACCCTGCGAGATCTGGATCAAGATTGAGCTTTTTGTTAGCCCAATATGCCTAGTGTTCTAACTCGACATGGAGGTGACAAGTTTTACCATAGACTATCCTATAAGGTAAAGTCCCAATTAGAGTCTTGTAAGTTATTCTGTACGGCCACAAATCTTCATCTAGCTTCGGTGCTCAATCTTTCCTTGTAGCATTGGCAGTCTTTTGCAAGATCTGCTTCACTTCGCGATTAGACACTTCTACTCGTCCACTTGTCTGGGGTGATATGTTGTAGCGACTTTATGTCTAACTCTGTACTTTGCAAGCAAGTTCTTCACAGTTTGATTAATGAAATGTGCCCCTCCATCACTTATTATAGCTCATGGAGTTCCAAACCTTGTAAAGATGTGCTTCCTCAGGAATTTTCTTACCACCTTAGAGTCATTGATCGATAGCGCTACGACCTCAACCTATTTGGACATGTAGTCCACAACCACAAGAATGTACTGATTTTTGAAAGATGGTGGAATGGTCCCATGAAGTCCATCCCCCAGACATTGAATATCTCAACTTCTAATATGTTATTGAGAAACCTCTCATGCCTCTTGGATATAGCCCTTGTTCTCTGGTGTGCATCGCAATTCCTAGCATAATCAATAGCATCCTTAAATAAAGTAGGCCAGAAGAAACTAGATTGCAACACCTTATGGGCCATCCTTTCTCCTCTATAGTGCCCTCCATATGGTGAAGCATGGAACCACTCAAGCACTTGGCACGTCTCAAATTCTGGTACACATCTCCTCACCATTCCATCTATGCCTTGTTTGAAGAGATATGATTTATCTCATATATAAGATTTTGTATCATGCCAACTTTTTCTTTTGCTGGCTTGTAGCATCAGGCGGGAATACCCCACTCACCAAATAGTTGACAATATCTGCATACCAGGACAAATCCTCAAAATTCAAAGCCAAGAGTTGCTCATCTGGAAACTCCTCCCTGGTCCTTTCTTGATCTCTGATGTGAGTATTCTTTTCTAATCTGGACAAGTGATCTGCGATCTGATTATCACACCCTTTTTTGTCCTTTATCTTGATGTCAAACTTTTGCAACAATAGAATCCACCAAATGAGTCTGGGTTTAGCATCCTTCTTATTAAAAAGGTATCTCACAATTTTATGATCCGTGAACACTATCACCTTGGTACCCACCAAGTAAGAACAAAACTTGTCAAAGTCAAATACCAATGTTAGTATCTTTTTCTTGGTGACTGTATAATTATACAGTGTTGGGTCCAAGGTTTTAGTGGCATAGTATATTGAGTGGAAGATCTTATCTTTGCGTTGTCCTAGAACTGCTCCCACTGTCGTATCACTAGCATCACACATGAGCTCAAATGGGAGCTCCCAATTTGGAGCCACCAAGATGGGTGTTTCTATTAACCTTTTCTTCAAGGTCTTGAAATCCTACAAACAAGGAGCATCAAAGCTAAACTTTACCTCCTTTTCTAGTCGCGCACACAACATCTTCAAGATTATAAAGAAGTCTTTGATGAATCTTCTATAGAACCCTGCATGCCCCAAAAAGATCATGATTCCTCTTACTGAAATGGGTGGAGGTATCTTTTTTATCACCTCAATCTTCTCTTTGTCAACCTCCAATCCTTTGTGGGACACTTTATGACCTAGACTATTCCTTCCTTTACTAGGAAATGACACTTTTCCCAATTTAGGACTAGATTAGTCTCCTCCAACGAGATAGCACCTTGTCCAAATTTAGTAAACACGTCTTAAAATACTCCCCAAACACACAAAAAATCATCCATGAAGATCTCCACAAAATCGCCTACCATGTCATGAAATATAGCCATCATGCACATTAGAAAGTAACAGGTGTGTTGCACAAACCAAAGGGCATGCACTTAAATGCATATGCGTCATAAGGACAGGTGAATGTGATTTTTTCTTTATCCTCAGGTACAATAGTTATGTGGTTGTACCCGGAATACCCATCCAAGAAGCTATAATACTCTTTTGCTGCCAATCTGTTCAACATATGATCGATGAACGACACTGGGTAGTGATCCTTTCTCATTGCATCATTTAGCATTTTGTAATCCATGCAAATTCTCCACCCTATGACTATTCTGGTGGGGATGAGCTCATTCTTCTCATTGGTAATAATTGTCATCCCACCCTTTTTTGGACGTATTACACTGGGATCACCCACTGACTATCTGAAATAGGATAGATGATCCCAGCATCCAACCACTTGATAACCTATTTCTTTACCATCTCTTTCATGAGGGGGTTTAGCCAACTTTGGGGTTGGGCGATCAACTTATGATTCTCTTCCATGTATATCTAGTGCATGCATAGGGCTTGGTTGATCCCATTCTGACATTTTCCAGCCTATGGCCCTCTTCCTCTTCTTTAATACATCTACTGTAACATCAACCTAGGCTACAAACAAGGAAGCAGACAAGATTACAGGTAAAGTGTTATTGGCCCCAAGAAAAACATGCCTGAGATGAGAGGGTAATCGCTTCAAGTCTAGTTGAGGAGCTTCTTGAATTGAGGGTTTGGGTGGAGGAACCAACTCCCTATCTAATGGTTCTGGTATCTTCTTGAGCATGTTGACATTTGGAGTATCCAACACGCTCACAATCTCTTTGGCATCAAGGTCATCCTTTAGCTCTTGATTAGTAACACTTTAGCTAGAGGATCCTTGGCCTCAATTTTATTGATTGTCGCATCTGCATCAAACAGTGTAATGGCTGCAAAATCCTCATATATAGTGGACAATTTCAATGCTTGACAGACATCAAAGACCTCTACCTTGTCATACACGCGCATAGTCAAGCGCCCTATTGTAATATCTATCAACGCCCCTCCCGTTGCCAAGAATGGGCGCCCCAGAATAAAAGTAACTTTTGGGTCTGGATCAAAGTAAAGGATCACAAAGTCCACAGGGAATATGAGATATTCCACTTGGAGTAAGATATCCTCTATAATCCCATCCGGTCTAACCACCAAACGATCTGCAAGCTGTAGTAGGATTGTAGTTGGCTTAGGGTCTCAAAGACCCAACTTTCTGAACATAGACCTGGGCATGAGATTTATGCTTGCTCCCAGGTCACACAATCTTATAGCATTCAAACAGTTTCCAATTGCCACTTGAATAGGTAAGCTCCTAGGATCCTTCAATTTTGTAGGTAACCTTGTCTTATTGAGTGCTATAGTTCTGTAATCAGCCAACCGGCTCTTGTTGGATATAATATCCTTCACATACTTGGTATATTTTGGGATCCCCTGCAAAACATCAATCAAAGTTAAGTTAATCTGTACTTATTTCAGGAGCCCAATACACTTTTGGAAGCACTCATCCTTCTTCTTCTTCTTGAACTTTTAAGGGAAGGGGAGAGGAGGCTTCTGCTTTGGTTCTGCCTCGACACTTGGAAGGCTAGGATTGCCAACCTCAACTTCTTTTTTTGCACTCGGGTTGTCTACACCTTTTGTATTTGGGGCCAACTTTCCATGGGCTTACCACTTCTTATGCTAACCACATTCACCTACTCTGGATTTGGGTCTGTGTCACCTGATAGGTCACCTTGAGGCCTAGCATTGATTGCACTAGTCAGTTTCCCAATCTGATTTTCAAGAGTTTTGAAGTTCAACTGACTCTGAAGAATCATATCATCATTCTTGGTCAGATTTTCCTGAGTGCTCAACTGATTGGCTAAGATTTATCTCAGCACTTCACTATCACTCATACCCATCCCATTTGTTAGCTTTGTGGTTTGTTGTGGTTGCTTATTGTAGAATTGTCCGCCCCCTTGTGGTCTGTATTTTGGGGGCCCTTGATGTTGTTGATTAACCCCCCCACCCCCCAAGAAAAATTAGGATGGTTTCACCAGTTGGGGTTATAAGTATTACCAAAACCTTATTGGCCACCTCTGTTCGCATTCCCCACAAAGTTGATGGACTTAGGATTTGAGCCATAATATTTCACCGTGTGGTCCCTACCTCCACACACATCGTGTTCTACTGCTTGATGAGTCGCATCATTTAACGCTTTTCAAGTGAAATCCTTGTAAGTTCTCAAGCAAATTGTGTGCGTTTAATATTTTGTGTAGTGTATTTTCAAGAAAATCAGGCAAGGCACGAATACTGTCGATAAAGAAAGAAAATGCCCAAAATTGGGCAAATCATAGCCTCACACGGTCAACACCATGGGCCGTGTGCCCTTGCACGGGCTGTGAGGCTGGTCGTGAGAAGTGGCAGAGAAGGGCCAAAGCAAAGTGAGGAGAAAATAAGACAAGTTTGATCACACGGAAAGATTGACGGCCCATGTACTCTTTAACGGGTCGTGTATCTGCTCGTGAACCAAGTCAGAAAGTTGTCCATGAAGTTGCCAAGGAGTTGAGGCCAAGTGGAAGTGAACGGAGCGTATAACGAGCCGTTGGCAGTTTGACAAACCGTTTTGCCTACCATTAAACATCACAGAATCGAAGCCAAAGTGCACACTCAAGATAAATATCAAGGCAAGTCAGACGGTTGATTACACGGATCGTGTGACGGTTCACGGTCTGTTACAGTGTGTCGTGAACTGAGACAGTAAGTCATCTGATGAACGAGTGAAGCCCAGGCACTAAGGGGATTCAGACGGAAGGTGACACAAATTGTTGAACCTTAAACGGTCTGTGTAATTACCGATTTAGTGTGCCGACGCCCGATTTTTCTGTTTCGTTTAGGATTTATTTTAAATCATATAAATACATTTTTATTAGGTCATTTTAAGGAGGTTACATATGACTGAGGACAGATCAAGGTGAAATTATGCTTGACATATTACTTTTGCAAACCTTTTGCTACGTTTGATCCATTGAGTGCAATTACAAGTTGTAATTCCGTTGATCTTGCAATCGTAAAATCATGTTTTCTTCATCTTGTTCTAATTAAGATTCTTCAAGTATGCTAGGCTAAACCCACAACTAGGGTTATGAGGACCATGATTGCCAAAAACGATAGGCAAATTTAGGGCTAACGTCGGAAGTGATCACCGTATGCACCACAAGATATCTTCAATTAAACTTAAACCTTGATGAGTCGACGCATCTGGGAAACCTTGTACTCATTGTTTTTCCAAAAGGGAGGTAGTGATTAGAAAAAGAGTCTTGGGGTAGAATTCGGGGTTCTTAACCTAATCTAAGTACTCAAGACCGGAAGGTGAGAGTATCCTGGAGTGAAAC
>JBCEWC010017074.1:0-12723 GCA_038996855.1 Solanum aculeatissimum
TGGTGTTGAAATATCGGAGAGGGGTTATAATGTTACACTACTTAATTATATGTTGTGTGGAGTTGTCATGTGTTGTATCTTGTGAACTGTTGTAAGCGTCTTATGGAACTAAAAACAAGTCGAGGTACAGTATGTATACAAAAATATGTATGACATCAATGCAAGTAGAGGAAGAAGGGTTGAAAGAACACCCTTAGGTGGTAATTACGAATTTACTGTCTGGATGTTATTTAGGCTAAGATTGAACTGCTAACACATGTTTATTAGCTACTAACACTAGTTTTATCACCCACTCTATTTTAGATAAATATTTGAGAAGGAAAGAGATTACTTCGAGGTAATAACAAGGTCACACAACAAGGTATATAAGGCTATTCTATTCCATACTCTTTGGCATGAAATCTAACGTTCGTTTCACTATCAACGAGTGGACATCTCAAGTGTTATTCCAACAGTGGAAGTGTTCTTTATTAGCAAATTTGTAGCTTAACTCTTCCAAGCACAAGCACGATGAGTCTGTTTTTATTCGTGAAGCCAAGTGTTGATTAAACTCCTAAGTAGAACATTAATGTTACATTCGACTCTTATATTATTGTACTGCCTTAAGCCACCATTGTCATATCGTATACTATGGGTATACAGTTCCAAGGCTTCAAAATAATCATGGCCACCAAAGTAATAATCTTAAAGTATTAAAGAATAGTTTGAACATTGTTTCTAGCATGGGTGGCAGCCTAGGGGCAAGAGCCTAGCATAGGTCGATCTCACTTGGTTTGTGAGGGTGGCAGCCCAGGGGCGAAAGCCTAGCATGGGTCAATCCCATTTTGTATAGCCTTGAAGACAGCATCCCAGGGGTTAAAATGCCTAGCATGGGTCATCCTCTCTTTACCACTGATCAACTGGTCATTTATAATACATGCATAAAAGAAGTAATAAAGCATTAAAGAGTAAAGAAAAGAACGTAACATACATAGTCCCACAAGTATAATGAAGGTGGTCTTTTATTATGATATATGCATTTATATGTTGCTGCTTGATTTCACTTGAGTTTTCATTTTGCATGTGCTATTGCCTTACATATTCAGTACATTATTTCGTACTGATATCCCTTGTGGGGGATGCTGCAATTCATGCTGCAGGTACAGGTACTCCAACTAGTAGACCTCCAATATAGGCGCACCCAACATTCAGCTGCTTTTGGTGAGCTCCAAGTTGATTCGGGGCTTTACTGAGTCTATAGTTTATACATTTTGGTATTGTATAATAGTTTGATGTAAGGAGGGGCCTGTCCCGACCTGTGTTAAGGTTTTCTATCTTATAGAGGCTTTGTAGACTTATTTATATAGTTTGGTTGTATCTTGTCTCTAAACAGTTATGGCCTTAACGACCAAGTCTTGTATGTAAGTTGGTGCTACTAATTTTGATCTCCTATCTCAGTAGAGTTGTCATAGACATATGCATGATAAGTACATGTTATATGTTGGTTCTCTCGGGCCTAGAGGGCACTGAGTGCCTGCCCGTCTTTATAGAGTTGGAGGCGTGACAATTCATCCCATTTTAGTTGTCATAATTTTTATTTTTAGAGTTAAACTATAGAAATTTTCATTAACATTTTAAGTTGTATTTTTTAATGATGTTAATATGAAAAAGATTGCAATCAATAATATTTTTCATGTAGTTTTTGAATATCTAATCTTTTATTTTAAAATATCAAATTAATTTAATCTGATTTAGCTTTTTCTTTAATAGTTCAAAATAAGTGAATTGTTCCATATTTATGAATTGTTACTTATTATCCAAATCATTTTTCAAGATCTAATAATAAACATCAATCCATAAGGATAGTGTGATAAAATAATCATATCAATTATTGTTTTTTAATAAATGTTTCAAATTCAAATAGACAAATATGACAAGTAAAAGTGTATGGAGTAAGTAATTTTTGTCTTGAAGTCCTAAGATATTATTTTGGGATAATTTATTTTTTTTACTATTAAAATGACACAAATTTTGAAACGAAGAAGTATTACTTCCTTCTTTTCCTTTCTTATCTTTGAAATTTTTCAAAACTATTTACTCCCTCCATTCACTCTATTTATCCACTATTGTAAAAATAGATTTTCACTTTTAATTATCATTTTTAACATATAAAAAAATTATTATTATTTTGCATGTTTTACTCTTAGCAATTACTTATTGTTCAAATTATTTTTCAAGTTCTAATACTAAACATCAATTAATAAAGACGATATAGTAAAATAATCATATTAATATTTATTTTAACTATTATTTTATTAATGAATGTGTCAAATTTAAAAATTACAAATAAAGATGAATTTGAAACTGAAGTTGAAAAGAGTAATTGCTTGCGATCGGAAAAGGGATAATTCTCTAGATCTAGTTCATCCTTGAAGAAGCATTTTCTCTAAATACTTAAAAAGAAACTTTAATTTAGTTATAAAATTATTTGGAGTAGTTACTGAAATTGTTCAAGTCATAAATGTTATAGATTAGTTCAATATTTTAAATGGTGGAGAATTGTTTAGAATATTATGAGCTGTATTATTTTTCATATTAATATTATAAAAAACTATGTTTAGAATTTTGATCAAGATCTATAAAATTTGATTTTTAATAAATTAAACGTGACAAGTAAAAACAGATGAAAAAGTATGTCTTTAGGACGTTTTGACCATATACTCTGGGGTTAGGTACTAAAATTTGCCCTTTCAGAAATGAGATCTTTCACATTACCCCCAAATTTTATGTGACGGACATAACGACCCCCTAATTTTCTATTTACATCAAATTATCCACAAGAACTTGTCATGTAATTGTCTCAAATGAGTATGATAAAAGCATAATAAGTATTTATAATCTCTGATTGCACTCATTTTATGGTACAAAATGACACTTTTATAAACATCTATGTAATTATTCACATGATTATTGCCGGCAAGCTCCTCAAAAGTTATGTGCTTTGATATCAACTGCCTTCACCAACATAATGCTTTCAATTATTTTTACTTGTTTAATTTGAAAATCAAAAAATAGATCTGTCAAATTCAATAAAACAAGTAAAATTAAATAGAAAAAATATTTTTTTAATAGATATGTCAAGTCAAGCATGGAAGAAGAAAAAATATAATTGTACCAAAACCTTAAACATACTGATCATCATAATTTTGCATTGTGAAGTGCTTTTAGCACATTTATCAAATGCTAAATCAGGAAATTGTCGTGCTAATCTATCTAGTTTGCTTCATCTCCTTTTCTAACTTTTGGCTCATGTCTTTTGAGTTGCTTGGTAACTATGAAAAAAAGGTCATCCTTGGGGTTACTTTACGTCTGGAATAGTGATGGAGGCAGAAAGTTCATATCAAAAAAAATAAAAAAGTTTTATTATATTTAGAGAATTCAACCATTTATATATAATTCATAAAAAGTTTTTTATCTATATACAAAACATAAATTTTTGACGAATACTAACAATTAAAGAAATGATGATAAACTAGACTCTTATGCACATGGAACTGAATTTTCAAGAATCTCAAGCCACTATAGCAAAAACTGGCTAACTTATTCTAAAATTGTGGACTAGATAAAATAACTCTGAAATGTTTTGTGTGTTCCATTAAAACCTGAAGAAATAAATTCATCAGGTCACATCAAACTAAAAGTATCGAGAATAGTCTAAATCGAATTATTTGTAACTAACAGCAGCTTGAACACGTGTATCAAAATTAACTCAAATTGTTGAGAAGTCCACTACCAGCCTTTCCCAACCTTTGGGTCCAGCTACAGAAAGACGTCAAGCAAACCCTTCATCAATTGCTTATTGGAACACTTGAAAGTTAACTTTATAACAACTCACTCATCTCTGTGATCAATAAAAACTTTTGAGGAAAACAGATCAAATTTGCATATAATATCCAAAAATGAGCAATATTTTCTTAGTAGACTTGTCTAATATTTCCCCAGCTGTAAGAAAAAAGTCCCTTTTTTTCCCTTGATCCTTGACGAAGGTCCAATCCAGGGATAACTTTAAGCCAAATGCAAAAGCGGGAGATTAAATTGAACCGTTTTCTTGAAGAAGTTAGAACATAAAGTCCAGTCATTTTAAGTTAAAACTCCATTTATGTCAAAAGTACCTTTTGTTAAAAAAAAATAAACACAATACACATATGCAAAATACGCACATTTAACTAGTTAATACTAAATAAAATTTAATGACTTTATTAGATAATTTTTCATAATTGAGTAATCTTTTCATATATTAATTCCTTTATTAGTAATAATAATAAGAAAACATACTAAATGTCAAGAATACCCTTAAGACAAGCCCAAGAGTTCGTTCTATCCCAGCCAGGTTAAACAAAAAGCTCAATCCACCGCTGCTCCTCTCCCGGCTATTCCTTACATCTTTAAGAGCAATCTTGCATCTTTTGTTCTTTTCCACTGTTGCTTTCGTTCCCAGGTACTATATTTTAGTTCTAATTTCTTCGATTAGGTTGTTGCAAGCAGTTTCTAATTTTTGTGTTTTGGTTTCTAAACAACTCTATCTCCAGAGGCTAGTTGACAGTATTAAGAATCTTTTTCCTTTTTTTTCCTTATGTTATGGTATTGATTGATTGTGGTAGTTGTATGAAGAAAAACGAATACAAACTTTAGCTCATTCGGTAATTCATGGGGAAAAGACAACAACTTTCCATTAATTTTGCTCTACAGAAGGTAATTAATGCTACAAGAATTGTGCTATATGTGTTTATTTGTTTCATAGATTGATTTGATGGAAATTTTGTTTTGTTCTAATAAATTTTAGTGTCCAAGACATGCTTGCACTCAAGAAGATCGCATTAGTCAGTTGCCCGATGATATTCTGGTTCATATACTGGCTTTCCTTAGCATTAAGGAAGCAACATATACTAGTGTCCTCTCCAAGCGCTGGTTACACTTGTGGAAACATATACCTCGGCTTGATTTCGATGCCACCGAACCATTATACCAAGTATATTTGAATCACAAACTACGGAAAAGGTATATGAAGAAGTATGTGAGATGGGTCAACCATACTTTGCACAAGTGTAAGGTACAGAGATTAGAACAATTTCGTGTTTGTTTTGATTTAAACAAATTTGCCCAGCATGAGATTGACAAGTGGCTTGAGTTTGCCTTTGCTAGGCAAGTCCAAAGGCTAGAGTTGGACTTGTTAAAAGGTGGGAAGGAGACTCGAGACTTTGATTATTGTTACACTTTCCCCGCCCAACTCCTTGGTCTCAATGATAAGTTGCCGCCTCTCTGGCGTAATTTTATGTCTGTAAAGGTACTGTTATTGAGGTCAGTAAATGTGACAGGCGAAGTTCTTGAGTTCTTCCTTCACAATTGCCCATTTCTTGAAGAAATGGTGGTTCATAGATCGGGAACGCTGGTAAATTTGCAAGTTATTGGTCCTTCCCTAAAGTTGAAACACTTGGAGATATGGTACTGCCATTGTTTAGAATCACTTAAAATCCATGATACAAACCTTGTAACACTTGTGGCTTCAGGAGCAAACAAATTATTGCTCTATAATGCTCCTATGCTGATTAAGGTAGAAATTGTTGGTGCATTCAGGCCTATTCTGAATGACATATTGTCCTGTGTTCTCTCTCAGCTGGAGGTCCTCAAAATAACTGTCACGGATGGATTGGTTAGTGAACAAAATTTGTGAAATCTTTATCCTACTACTTCGCATGTGCTAATTGGTTTGTTTTCAATATCCTCAAGGAATATTTTGGGCATTACAAGTTTCCTGAATTTACCAAGCTCAAGAAATTTGTCGTTTGTGTTCATGCATGGGAAGACAAGACTCTCTTAGGTTGCACAAATGTGATAGAGGTTGCACCACTGTTGGAGGAATTTGAGTTGAAGGTACGTGTCAAGTCTAATTTGATGATTTTGAGTTCTAGTTCAAGAAACTAGTGCTGCTTGTGCCTCAAAACTTCAATTCAGTTACATCACAAATCAATCTTAGGTAGAATAGGTTATGACAAGCTGAACATGAATGGGTATTACTTAACAGGCATTGTCCAATTTTTAACTACTTACACTGTGCTACTGTAGTAGTCCCTGCCCTTATGTAGGTACCCATTCTTGTATAGGTTGTGGACAACTGAGTTGACTTAAGGCATTTATCACCTGAAACCAAATCTGATCTTTCACAACTCTTCCACTTGAATTCTCTTACCAAATTACTGCCTTAAAATCTTACAGCTCGTTTGATATGGAGGTATGGCTGCAGAATGGAATTTGATTCTGGCATTTCGTTGGTATCACTAATTCTGTCAGCGACTTGTAGTTGACTGATTTCCCTGTCAATCAACATTTTCATTTCATAGACATTTTGTTGTACAATGTCTATCTTGCTCTACAACTTGTCCTAAAACTACTTTTACTGTAAACCACCTGTCCTCATTTTGTGAACCTATTTTAAAACAGAACAAGCCAGGAAGAAGGATGAGAATTAAGTTGCCATTGGTAGTGGATAGGTAGTCCCATGAAGGATGAATGGAGTAGAATAGAGGTTGTGGAGATGAGGACTTGGACAATGTTGTTGCGAATTAAGAGACACTTGGTAGGAGGAGCATCGGGAGTTGGTATTCCCCTAAATGACTTTGAGGAGTAGATGTTTGAATTGTTGATATTTTCTGGTAATGGAGCTGGTGATATAGAGAACACTTGAGGTGGAGGTTTTATGTTGGGCAACAAGCTATTTTTGAAGAGGAAGGCTGACCCTTTTTTAAGAAAATGCATTTCAAATAGTGAGTGGTGAGCTAGAAGTAGTATTCTTATAATTTAGTAGAACCGCATTTTGTGTAGAGCAAGAAATATTTTTTCATGAATACAATGTTCACGGACTCCAGCTGAGTATTTCGTTGGTAAATCAGTTCCAGGTTTGAAGGTTCCTTTGGATTCCAATGTATATGAACCTGGTATGGGATGATATAACGGGGCAAATGTCTAGTTCCTTTGGATTCCAATCTTTATCTTATTTTTGTAATTCAGCTATTTTAGAGTCTTAGTATTTCTTTTTCTTTTTTGAAGATGAAGTAATTGATGCAAAGCAGTTACAAAAGAGTGAGCACTAGTATGTTATCTCTAGTACAGAGCAAACAAAATCTAAAAAACTATCAGGGGAATCCATTGGGAACAAAAAGCCCAACTATATAAATACAAAAGACATTTAGCTTTGAGCATAGATTGGCTAGTTGAGAGAGGCCATCAAAACATCTTCTATTTCTTTCATTCCATATAGTCCAAAAGATGGCAGTTGGTATCATCTTTCAAATCTTTTTGATGGTGCTGTCAACTTTCCTGTGTCTTCAGCATTCAAAAACTTCCTGATAGTGTTGGGCATTACCCATCCTGATATTGTTAGGCATTACCCTTTTTGACCCATCTGAGGCCAAAAAGGGTGAGGAACATGTGCCATAAGTCTGCAGCTGCTGGACACTGCAAAAAAAGATAGCTATGAGTTTCTGCTTCTTTGTTGCACATGTGGCATCTATTCTCAATCTTCTATTTTTTTTATAATCGAGAAATCCGTTTGTGGCCCGTCCTTTTGACCAATGATACGCTCAAATTTACACTCCAAATGAAGAGTAAAACGGTTGTTGATCAAATATAGAACCCAACAAGAGTTGGGGTCGATCCCACAGGGAATGCGTGAGAATATATCTATCAACGCTTAGTTCCAGGCGTAATACCTATTTTCGAAATAAATGTGCATAATGTAAATGGGGGTTTTTGTTTTAAGAAAACTAAATTGCAAGGAGATTCTAGTATCAATTAGCTGACGGTAACTACTGGAGTTCAACAATTAATTGCAAAACTAGGATTGTGGTCCCCATGACACCCATTTCGATATTTAAACTTAGGGATTCTATGATCATGATTACATACACAGAGTAAAACAAGCAATTAGCATCTAATTCACCTTCCAGTCCTTCTTAAGTGCATTTCGTTCATCACTTTCCAGTCTCAGAACGTTTGCCCTTTCTGCCCCTTGCTATGGACCCCAGGATGTTCTCACATTCCGGTCTCGAGCTCTTAGACTAGGTTAACAACCCCGAATTCTGTCGTAGTCTTCTTTTCCTAATCACTACATCCCTTTCGGGCATGCAATGAATACAGGCCTACCTAATGCATCGACTCATTAAGATATAAGTTAAATTGAAGAATTCCCACGATGTATATGACAATCACTCTCGAATTTCCCCTCAAGTTTGCCTATCTTAACTAGTTGTCATGGTTCCCACAATCCTAGTTGTCATGGTTTTCACAACCCTAGTTGTGGGTTTAGCCTAGCATGATTGAAATCATAGATAGAACTTACGATTGAATAATCAAGCAATTCATGGATTACAACCACGAACAAACGGATGAAAACCCACGAATTTGATGAAAAACCCTCAAAAGTTTTTCTCTCTCTTTGAATTCTCTCTCCAGTAGTTCATAATAATGAAAAACGAACTAAAAATATATATATATATATATTAAAGAAAATCTAATCCAAATTAAAATAGGAAAACTTGCTTTCGGCATGGCTGACAACGACTACACGGACCGTGAGGCACTTCATGGTCCGTCACACGGTCCGTGTGCTTTCACTTGGCAATTCCAGTGTTGCCATTGCTTCCCTTCACGGCCACCTTCACGGTCCGTGGGATGTCACACGGCCCGTGGTGGGTCCCGTGTGACTTCACTTCGCGTGATCCTTTCTATTTTCCATGGTATCCCACATCAGGCAGATGGTCATCTTCACGGTCCATGTGGCCTCCCACGGCCCGTGTGAGGTATCATAGGACTTGCCTTGAGTCTTTCGTTACCTCTTGTGATTCTACAAAGTCGAAGTGCTGGCTCACGGTAAGGTTCACTGTCCATCTCATGTCTCACGAACCGTGTACTGCCACTTGGTGTTGCACTTGAACATTTTGTCCACTGCTTCAACGGTCACTGTTTCAGATACGTCATCCACACGACAAGGTACACGACCGGTGTACTGCTTCACGGTTTGTGACCGTCTCCGTAGGTTATGCCTTTGGTGACGCCTAGCTCCATTCCTCTGAGTGCATCCTGGCAAAGCCCAAGTACAAGGCCACGGGCAGACCCACGGTCTGTGAGAGGGTTCACGAGCCGTGAGGCCTTCCGTGAAGCCTCACTTGGGTCCATTTCTGTTTTCCTTCATTCCGTGGCACTTCCCTTATCTAGACGACTTCCCTACGGACCGTGTAAGGGCACATGGCCCGTGAGGGTGCCCGTGTGGACCTTGCTCAGTCCGGTTTCCTCATTTTAAGTTTCCTTCTTGCCTGAATCCATGCCTCAGCCTCATTCCTGAAAAATACCACTAAGCAAAACATTAAACCCACAAATTTACTTGAGAACTTGCGAAAATTCCAAGTTAAAAGCGTTATCGGAGTCGCATTTTCACGACTCATCAACCAACCATAGCCTTCTAAACTCGGTGGATAATGGGTCCGCCCTTCTACCCTTCTCCACTTAAATACCAGGTTTCACTTTGCGTGGTGCGGGGCTTGAACCTATGGCATCTATTCACAATTTGAAGCTTCCTCCTTTCAATGTTGCCCTGTGTTAGAATGGCTTTAGACATTGTTGTCCAGGTAAAGCAAACAACTTTGGGTGGAAGTTTTTGACCTTCCAGATTAGCTTCCAAGGCTAGTTGTCAGTGGTACCACACCAACCGTTTTACTTCATATATACAAAAAGATAAAATTAAAGGAGAAGTAGGATAGTTGTCATTCATTTCCTGTGGAACTCATTGCCTTGGGGCATAAAATAACATTTGAAAATTTATGTGTAAGCACATTGAATGTGCTCATCTTGAACAACATTTGAATAATTGAATATTAACTGCTGGTTCCACATTGTTTCAAATGTGATCATAAGCTGGGAAGTTGATAACAGCCAAGAACAAGAATCCTTTAAATTTACTTTGAAGTGATATTTGAATAAAGTTACCTGGTTTTAATGTTGAAAAAGAAAACCATTTGAGATTTTGAAGGGTTAGAGAAAAGTTGATTTCTTTCACAGTTCGTTGATACTGCTAACCTCAAGAGTTTGAAGTACTCAAGGAAATAAGAAAAAATATGAACAACTCCAAAAATTCTCTTATCTATAAGTATTTTGTTGTTTGAACAAATTTGTAATGGAATTATAAAAGTTCACAGCAGCTTTCTTAGGTCTCCTTGATCAAATAGCAGAAGACATATTATTAGATGTTTTTGACGTTTATATTTTAAGTTATGAATGCCGGGAAGAACAACTAGAGATGCAGTCCGAGGGATGGAAAATTTATACTTTTGTTCTAGGTTATTTCTTTAAACGAGTTACTACTTTGGTGGTTGATAAAAAAGATGGACTCTAAGTAGTAGAGATACCAGGAAAACAGAATAAATAGTTCCAATGGGGTAATTAAGTGGAGAGGAGGCCAGTTCTTTAGTCCCACGACTTTCGAGCCAGTCGACCTGAATACTGGTAATGGTATGTGGATTTTGGTAGTTAAGTTGTAACTCGTTAGTTCCCATAAATTGCTTTTACCTTGATGGATGCCCAGCTTAATGATTCTTCTTATTTCCAATATACTTTTGTCATTTAAGCTTGTGTAATTGTGGTTCAATTTTCTTGTTGACAGTCGTTATGGTTCAAACCCTCGAGGTTAAAAAGAGAGTGTAGGAAGATCGTAGGTTGTCCTCTCCATCACTTGAAAGTGATCAGGATGTGTGGATATTTTGGCCGGACCTGCGAATTTGAGCTCGTTAAGTATTTTTTGGAAAATGCTACTGTGCTCGAGAAAATTATTATTGATCCTCATTCTCAAAATGTTAGTTGTGTGTTTTCACCTTCGACAATTGAAAAGGAGCAAATGTCAAGAAATTTTGCTAAGCTCCAACTTGAAAGTGAAGTACCTCCGCATATTGAGTTGGTGATATTGTAAAAGTAAGTTAATTATCGAAAACTTTTCAATTATTTTGGGCCTTCTGTTTTCGAGCCTTAGCGCTGTTACACCTCGTGCATAAATCTTACGACTTATAGGTTTTCACTTTATAAATTGAGAATTTTAATTTGAGAAAATTAAATAAAGTGTTCATTGAATAAAAAAAAATTCACCAAAATAATGTAATTATCAATTTTTATTCAAAATGATTGCTCGATACTTCTCAATTGCAAGTACAATTGGCGTTTCCTTCGCCTTATTTGATCTTTTCTCGTCCAATCATCTTTGGCTTTTCCTTCTCAATATATGCTTGGCAGTGGAAGAGCCTCTCACACATAATAAAATTTTTCATGACTTAGAGCCCGTTTGACTTAGGTAGAAAAAAATATCTTTTAAAAAGTGCTTTTAAAATACTTTTTAAAGTGCTGAAATTTATTTGAAAAATAAGCAATTATCTATTTGGATAAAGTGTTGTAGCTGAAAAAAAGTTGTTGATGTGTTTGACACATAAGTGTTGTTAAGCATTTTTTTAATTAAACATATCTAAAATACCCTTCAAGCTGTTAATATTATAAAAATTGATTACTTTAAGATTTTTCTGTCTAAAAAATAAAATAAATTTATATTTTAATTCAATATTAATATAAACTTATTATTTATGTAAATTTTATATTTCTGCTATGATAAATTATTTATAAAAAGAATGGTGAAAGAAAATATATATAACGATGTATAATAAAGTGTGGTAAAGGAGGGTAATATAAAAAAATGTTTAGAATAATAAAGTAATTTTTTTTGTCAAAGTAGAACAACTTATAAACTGGAAAATAAAAAATTGGGGGAGGAAACTTTTAACTTATTTTAAACAATTTTTAACTTTTTTTTAAGCTAATTTAAAATTTGACACTTTATTAAGCTAAAAAAGTTAAGTCAAACAAGCTCTTATAAGCTAGTAACTTTTGACTTATTTTTGTTATTTTACCTATAAAATAAGTATTTTTAGACAATTTTTACTTTATTGAAATATTTTAAAATTATTTGAAACTTATTTTTATTTAAAAACACCTAAAATAATACATTTCAAACGCACTAATTTTTTTGTAATACTCAAAAGTCAAAAGCAAAAGAATAAGAGGAAATTCCTTAGTATCCCGAACCCAGCCAGGTTAAACAAACAGCTCAACCCACCGCCGTTCCTCTCTCAGCTATTCTATACATCTTTAAGAGCAATCTTGCATCTATACTATATTCTAGTTCTAATTTTTGTGTTTTGGTATCTAAACAACTCCAAGTCCAGAGGCTAGTTGACAGTATTCAAGAATCTCTTTCCTTTTTTTCCCGTATCTTATGGTATTGATTGATTGTGATAGTTGTATGAAGAAAAAAGAGTACAAACTTTAGCTCATTCGATAATGCATGGGAAAAGGCAGCAACTTTCCATCAATTTTGCTCTTAAGAAGGTAATTAATGCTACAAAACTTGTGCTATATGTATTTATTTGTCTCATAGATTGATTTGATGGAACTTTTGTTTTGTTCTAATAATTTTTAGTGTCCAAGACATGCTTGCACTCAAGAAGATCGCATTAGTCAGTTGCCCGATGATATTTTGGTTCATATACTGGCTTTCCTTAGCATTAAGGAAGCAACATACACTAGTGTCCTCTCCAAGCGCTGGTTACACTTGTGGAAACATATACCTCGGCTTGATTTCGATGCCACCGAACCATT
>JBCEWC010017075.1:0-12723 GCA_038996855.1 Solanum aculeatissimum
TATCATCATTTTTGGACCAAAGTATCATTGACAAGGGCATTTTTGGACCAAAGTATAAATCAAGGGCATTTTTGACTTTTTTCCGTTAATACCAGGGCATTTTGACCCATTTCTGATAGTACAAGGGCATAAATGGCCCAAAGTATAAACTGAGGACATTTTTGCTTCTTTTTTATAGTACAAGGGCTTTTTTTGACCCTTCTTCCTAGAATATATATTCATGTTGAGTTGGAATTTGCAAACAGGTGTTGTTATAAGTTAAGCTATGATATATGTGTGGTATGTGGCTGGTTGTACTCTATACGCATAGTATATGATGTTGTGGGGTTGTGCCCCATGTGTTGGTGATTGTATTAGTCAGAGCTTTGATATTAGTTGGATTTTTGTGTTATTAACTCTAGGGAGGCCTGGTAAAGGCCGAATATGGATTGATGCCATGGGGCAGTTATGTATTCTAACCTTACTCTTATTTGTATGAGTGTGTAGCCTGATGCTACTGAGATACACTAACTAAGAGGCTTCTCGTTGGTTATAGGTCGTACTATGGCTTGATTCAGGTATGGATATGACTCTGTTAGACTTGGTGGTTATAGATACATGTGATATGACTATAGATGCCCATGCCTTACTCTAGATTACCTTTGGTTAGCTTGACTATGGCATACTTTATCTGATTAGGCTTGACTCTACTCTACGCTGTGACATATTCCCTCTTGTACACTATTGTTAGTCGTTATTTACTAGTTTTTCTTCTTACCTGAGACTGGGGTTATCTATTATTTGAGAAAGGTGATGGTTCTTCTTTGTTGGGCTATATGATTCCTTTTTTGAGGCACAGTATGACCTTGGAGATTCAGATTTGGATAGACTAGTATCTAGACGACTATTCCTATGCTCTAAGATCTGGATGATGATGCTACAATCTGCAGTCTCTGATGTCCACGTCCAAGTATTTGAGGCCTAGGTGACACTCCCTATGGTCTATAGTCGCCGATGGCCACGTTCGAGTGTTTGAGACCTGGGGTCCAATTCTAAGGTCCAAGCACTTGTTGATATTCTAGGTCTGGGACCTCATTGGATACATTTTGTGTCTGAGATACTGCCACTTGTTTAGAAGGAATTTTCACACTGATTGCTTCGGGTATGAGAACCTGTTGTTTTTTAGGGGGATTTTTTTTCCCATGGTGGATTTGTCCCACCGTTATGTATATAAATTAAGGTGCCAGGGTCAAGTGTCATGACCTGACATGAAATGATACTTTGGGTCTAGAACTTGATTGATATATGGTACTTTGGGTCGATGACCCAATTGACTATCAGTGAATCCACACACCTATACACATCTTGATTGTGCGTAAGTGTACCCTCTGGGGTTATGGGGACTCAAAGAGCATTCATGCTTAGATATTAGGGCCTTATTCCCATGTACAACTTGACTTTTGATCATGTGATGTTGAGAGTTGGGTTCCATTGTGGTTCAATTAACCACATTGTATGAAGGTGTACATCCTGGGCTTATGGGAGCCCTGTGAAGGCCTTGCACCTGCATACAATGTTATGCCTCATTTCAGTGGTAGTGTGGTATGGGCTTGCTCAGTCTTCGTCAGTCGGCAACATTACACATCACTTGGGTTGGTTTAGTTGGGGTTTGAGGATTCTCCATACATACTTATTCCTTGATTTGAGTTTTTATTAGCTAGACTTACTGTAGTTCTCTATATTTGAGCCTTCTATATCTATAGTATTTCACTTAGTCGATCGATAATGCCTACTAAGTGCCTTTTTCTTGTACTCACTTCCCTACATTTCTGCATCTTCCCATAATACAAGTTAAGGTTCTAGCTGTGATTGCTAATTGTTGGGGGACTCAGGAGCGTTCAGAAGACACTTGGTGAGCACCGACAACTTTTGCTACTTCACAGTTTTCTTCTTTTTGATGGCCATCTTTTGTACCCAAACATTAGCCTTGTATAATATAGTGGCTTGCTTTTGTAGGAGTATTCCTTGTTATGTATATTATGATTATTATTGTATATGTAATTAGGTGCATGCTTGTGTCAATTGTATCTTTGTACAGTTGACTTCCAGTTTTTGGGTAGGTTGTGTTGTTTTTTGCTGTTTTATCTACTATATTTATGACTAGTGGTTTAGGACATGTACTCTGGGGTTGGATAATTTGCTTACCTATAGGTGGTATCTAACAGGAACCATCATGATTGCAATCAGGTCATGACATGTAATGACCTCGAAGGTCATTTTTGGCATTCTTAATAAAATTATTATTCTGTCCTTCCCAAAAGTTGTCTTGGATCATTTGTGGTTGAGTCTAAAAGTTGGATTTTTAAAACTTTGTAAAAAGTTGAGATTTTGCTGAAGAAAGAGTTTTAAAAGGCTTGTAGTTTGAAATTTTAAGTTTTGTGGTCATATTGAGTTTCGGATGTCAAAATGCCATTCTATCGATTTCATTAGCTCTAGAATGAAAAATCTGGTGTAGGAGAACTAATGACGTTGAATTTGGAGTTAAAAAGGAGTTTCTGGAACCAAACTTGCATTTTTAGTTGAATTTGGTTCATAGATTGACTTTGGTCAACATTTGGATCTCGGAAGCTCAAATTGGAATTTTGACAATTCCAGTGGTTCTGGTTGGTGAAACTAATGCTAGAAATAGTCTCATTGTAATTTTTTGAGAGTTTCCAAGGAAAATTCAGGTATTTTGATTTTTAACTAGTTTCTTCAAGTTCTATGGGTTATGGGCCAAGGAGGCCTTAAAAGTCAAATTTTGATGGTTCCATTGAGGTTAGAATGTTTATTCTAGTGGGTTTGCATCTCTGGTTTGTGTGTATCAGGTTCCGAACGAACCCCAAGTGTTCATTCTGTGTGTAAAATAGTTGTTTTGGACTTTAATCTGATCCAATCATTGTAGTGCTCCACATTCGCAGAGTGTTAGCTCCCAGACCTCTACATTCACAGATGAAGGCTCTGCATTCACAGAAAGTTAACTTTATTGACCTCCGCGTTCGCAGATATCCTTCCGCGTTTGTAGAGTGTAATTGTGACCTGAAATAGTAGCTTAATTTAAAATATTGAGTTTCATCATTTTCCACCATTTTTAATATTCTAAACTTTTTTTAGAGAGATTTTTAAAGGATTTTCAGGACAAGGCTTTTGGGTATCATATTTCTAACTTATATCTTTGATTTCCATTGATTAATTCATGCTTTTAACATCTAATTTTGGGTTTTGAATTGGAAAATTCGGAGTTTTCATGGACATTGATTCTTGATAGAAAGGTGATGATTATGAGCTCATTTTAAGTCTTTTTTTGAAATGATTTTCACCATTAGATTTCTTATTACTTGCGGAACATTTTCATGTAAAATTTTTCAGATTTTGGAAACCTTTTTTGGTTTGAGATTTTTTTACCATTTTCCCTTATCATCTGTGTTGCTTGATTTTTATGTTATTAGTTTCATAATGTGATTGTGATGCTATGTTTGACTAGATTATGCTTATTTGGAGTGTCGTTGGAGGGGAAAAGACGTGGATTTAAGTTTATTGAGGCAAGTAGACTTCTAACCTTTTGTTAAGTATAATTGAACCTTGTCTATCATATGTGTGTGGGTTGGGTGATTTGTGATATGAAATGGGATAAAATTATACTATTGTAGGCTTTGATCATGGAATTTTGGGATTGGGTAATTGTTAAGGTTGTGAATCCTTGTCTTATGAAACTAATGTGGGATTGAGTATATTTGTGAATTAAAGGATTATTTGATATTGATATTTAAACTATACTGATATTGAGGTTTGTATAGATATTGAGATTGTATTGTGATTATTTGGTATTGATTGTTGAATGAATTATTCATGTGAACATCTTGCATATTCTTATACTTATGAAAATGATTATTTGTGTTATGATGACATGTACTTCTTGATGTTCCATTGATTATGAAAAGCCGAAGGAAAATGGCTCCAGCTAGAAAAAGAAAAGAAATGAAAAGCCGAAGGGAAATGGTTCTGGCTAGAAAATGAAAAGAAATGAAAAACAAGGAAAATGGTTCCAGTTAGATATGAAAGTAAATGCTGAAAGGAAATGGTTCAGGTGGATACATAATTCATGTAAGGCCCATATGGGTTTCGGTCTTAGGTTATCATCAGATGTATATTGTAGGGAAGACATGCATCATGATTATATGACATTGTATAACATTGTTTACATTTCATAGCATCCACTCTATTCCATATCATTCCTTTTCTTGAGGTTGTTATATTTACTACTTGTGATGTGTATAATGCTTTGAACCTAGTAAGTTGTTAAGATTGAACTATTGAAAGATTGCACCATATGTTGATAACTTGAGCCTAGTAAATTGTGAAGACTGGACTATGTGGATATTGTGTTATGAAACAGGAATTGCTTATGTTACTGATAGACTACTAAACTAAGTGACTCTGGGAATCAGTTTAATACTCTAGGATATTATTGTATGATGTGTGTGTGTATATATATATATGCGTGTGTTGTATTATACTGGAAATTTTATGAGTGCAAGTGTGTAGTTCGACGGTATGTGATTAGGTGGGTAGGAGTATTTGTTTTCGTCATCGCTTTACTTTAGGTTTAGTTTTTATTTGCTGAGTACCATGTTGTATGATGCACACTCCTTGCTACATTTTTGTAGGTTATGAGCCTAGTCTCTCTTGATAGATATTTTAGTGTCAAGATCGAGCTTCAACATTTCTTGATAGGTAGATGCTTGTCTCTTCGGCAGACCTTTGGGGATTCCTTATTATGTTATGTTCTAATTGTGGACTAGAAATTGAGACTTGTATTTCTTTTTGAGTAATATTATTATTTTGAGGTTTGTACATGTGACACTCGTTCTGGGATGGTTTTAGTCTGGTTCCTTATGCAATCTATCAGTTTAGACTGGTTATCTTCCACTTTTATTACTATTTTGGACTATTCAGGTTTAGACTTACTCGCCTTGGTGGGATAGGTGAATACCATCACACCCAGATTTTGGGTTGTGACAGAAAACTCCTAATTATTTGGTATGGTAAAATTTTTTGTACATTAAGATATCCTAAAAGGAGCCATTTACTATTATAAATATTTAAAAAGAGTATTTTATTTTCCTACTACTAGAACTTTGAAATAAACTAAATATTGTGCATTAATATTTTCTTTATTTTATTTATAAAATATGACATAGTATAAAACAATATACACAGTAATGACTTATCTAAAGAAATCCTAATGATGGGATGTTACGATTCTATAAATAGAATATTGATTTTCTCCTCCCTTCACGATCTTATTGATCACTCAAATTGTCTTTATCTTGATTTTCTAATTAGCACTCAAATAGTCCTTGTTTTGATTTTCTTGCTTGTTAATATTTTTTATAATTTATTCGTGTGCCGATGAATTTAATCCTCAATCTACTTACTTTTCGCTTTGTCTTTCTTTTGTAGAATAAATCTATCTCATAATTTGGCGAAAGTAATTTAGATGTCTAGAAGTTCAAAAAACTGAGACACAACATAAAAGATATATATTGATAAATTCTCAATTAAAATGCTCTTGATTTGATCCACACAAAAAACGGTAATGAATTCATCTTTTTTGATTGATTTTTGGTTAATACATTTGATATATGAAAATTCAAAAATCTTTGGTATGGAGATTTTCTTCAATTATGTCATACATGCTTATGTGATTTCACTAGGTATGTTGTTATTTGTGTCATACACAACATGTTACATACGTGCAAAGTATGTACTCTAAACTAGTATTTGTTTGTGTGTGTATGTCTGTGTGTATATATATATAATGGCCGATAGGAACACTGCTCCCATAAACCCTTATAACAAGATATGGAACAATCTTGGAAGGATTTCCAACATCATGAGTTCCAAATTTGAAAATGGTATCAGCACTTGTGGTGGATGGGATTCCTAAAGAACCTACATTAGCACTGGAATCTCTATGAATTCTTTTTATAGGAATCGGTGTCATGGAGCCTTGCAAACATAATGAGAGGCAGGAGAAGGAGGAGGGGCAGACTAAGGAGGAGGAGATTCAAGGCTTTCAAGGACACTCCCACCCTCAGATTCTGTCATTTTCAACAGAGAGAGAAATGAGGATTTAATGAAATAGAAGGCTTAGTAATGGATTATATATTGTGAGATGGGTAGATAGAAATTTAACATTTGAATTTTGTCACTTCCCACCAGTGGTGTTGGATCAAAGGGTCATTTATGGAATGTTAATTTATAATTTTTTTCAGCAGCTACATTATTTTAGTACAAATAAATATAATCTTGATGCATTTACATTTTTTTTAAGATTCCCTCAATCATATAAACTTTGACTTAATTTTTTTTCTTGAAAAATTAGTCAAAATGTCTTTAAATTATCCAAAATCTAACAAAACTATCATAAATTAATAACTTGCCTCAAAATTATTCACGTGTGTGTTACACATGAATATTCAATTAAAAATACTCATGTGTGTTACACACGTGCAAAGTACGTGTAATGACCCTCTAGGACATTTTTGTTTTTCTAGGTATTTCGCATCAGTTAGGGCTTGCTTGCAGTGACCCCGAGTCATTTGTGACTCACTGGCACTGATAATTCGATTGCCTGGTTACTCGTTTAAAATATGTGTAACTTTTTATAATATTTGCCAATTTAAAGTTGAAAATGAGTTTAGCATTAAAGTCAGTGGAAACAACCTTAGAATATAATTCTGACTATTCCATCAGCTCTAGAATGGACAAATTAGCCTAGGAGTATGTTTAGTGTTAGTTATATCGAGATTTGTAAATTTAGCCCCTAGAGTGGGTCAATAGTTGACTTTAGTCAACACCCTTGGTAAACGTGCCAAAATAGGAATTCTAACAGCACGGTTAGCTCCATAACGTTGAGTTTGGTCACGGATAACCTTTTGTTCAATTCCTGAAACTTTCGAGTGCATTTTAGCCCCCTTGACAGATTTCAATATTAGAAAATGAGATCCACATTGGATCAAAATGACTTCCGGTGGAAATTTTGACTACACCATTGAGTTTGGAATATTGTTTCCGGTTAGATTTTATATATGATTTGTATTTTTGTGACTCCAGATAAGGACAGAGCATTGAAATTAAATTTAGGTAATGAGGGTGGCGTGGCTGAACCATAGACCGCACGTGGCATAGGCGGCAAATAGTGTATACATAAAAAAATGTCCAGAATTCATAAATAATGGAAACAAAAGTATCGATATCTCACTCGATTTTACCCGATTTTAGTGTTTCAAAATGATAATTCATGTATTTTTTCGAGAGAAACATCGTGGAAGCATAGGAAACTGCTTTCGGCATGTTGTTTAAGGTCAAATTTGATGCTTTGCTGCTGCAAAATGAGTATGTTTTTTAGAAACTTTGACATGCGATTTATTATCCAATTTAAGCTGAATTTTGGTGAAATTTAGGTCTAATGTTTTGTCTTTTTGTGTGACGCACGTTTTGGTGATGTCGAAATTAATTGATAGAGCTCCATTTGGTGTGAAAATGCAATTTTAGCTGTTGTTTATGTTATGTTTTTTCAAAAAATTTGGAATGTGATAACTTAGTCATTTTGAATCGATTTTTAGTGGAATTTTAGTCTAGATTGAAGAGTTTTTTTGAGGTGCACATAGTGGTATTAACGAATTTCTAAAATTGCTCGATTTGAGAGAAAATTGAGGTTAAACTTGCATCCATATATAGTTTTTATCAAAAATAAATATTTTTGTTTTTGAGCTATTTTATATTGTTTTAGACCTAGAATTGGGTCTGAATTTCAGGTACAGGCTCAGAAAAGTATGGAGAATATTATATGGTATTTGTTTCAGAATTACGCTGTGGGCCCACTTTTTGGCCCAAAAATTGACCCAAGCCCATTTTCTATGATTTTAATGTTGAAATGACCATATTGAGACTTTGATTCTATTTTTGATAGTTTGACTGCATTTTGGGATGCTAAGAGGAGTACTACCCCCGTGAATTGGATAGGAATGCGCGTGATCGACATCCAGGTAGGCTAGGTCTTCCTTTTATCACGACCCAAAATAAATCACAACTTATGAAAAATGAAATGAAGTGGAAATACATTCATATAGTATAAGAAACTCCCAAAACCCAGAGTCATGAGTGCAAAAGCATCAAAATACAGTACTAAATTGTAAAATACAACTGTCTCAAGAAAATATAAGGCTGTCTCATAATATCTGATACATACTCTGAAAGATAGAAACAGAAGGAAATCCCAAAGATCTATGGCGACTCAAAGTCTGAGCCTCAGCGTGGAGATCTGAATGATACTAAAATACTTGGATGGAGTGATCAACTACCCTGTCCTGAATCCTGTGTATGATCTATGAGGAGGAAATAGAGTAGGGGTGAGTACACCAAAATATACCCACTAGGTTCAACTGACTAGGTAAGAGAAATCAAATAAGTTTGTAATAATGAAGAATCGTATCACCTGTATCAAAAAATGTTAGTACACAATACCATATAATCATGAATAATAACAATATCGATGATGAACCAAACTGACAATGCGATGCAATACGAGGCATGAATGCAATGGCATCACAGGCTATGTATGAAATGGAATCACGACCATCACGAGGCCGACGTACACATCTATTAAGCGAAGCTACAAGATAGAACCCAGGGGCGTATGCTTCTAGATAGTCGAAGTTACTTAAGGACTATGATATCTCTATTTTATATCACCCCAGAAAGGCCAATATTATGGCTGATGCTTTGAGCCAAAAAGTTAGGCAGATGGTTTATTTGGATATTTCTCCTCTCCATAGTATTTTGTATTTTGTTGAGTCTAGATCTTCCTTACTTGATCAGATATGTGCTCATCATTTTATGGACCCCAGGTTATGCTTGATTCATAATAAAGTGTTGAGGGGTCAAACCAAGGCAACTATTATTGATTTTGTGGGTGTTTTGATGGTAAAAGGTAGAGTTTGTGTACCCAAAGTGGGAGATTGGGTGAGACAAATACTTGATGAGGCCCATTGTGATAGGTATTCCATTTATCTAGGTATGGCTAAGATGTACCATGACCTAAAAGAGCATTATTGGTGGTTTGGAATGAGAAGGGACATAGTTAAATTTGTGGCAAAATGTTTGAATTGCCGACAAGTCAACTATGAACACCAAAAGCTTGATGGATCGATCCAAAAGATTCCTATTCCCGAGTTGAAGTAGGAACGAGTGACTATGGACTTTGTTATAAGTTTTCCCATGTCTTTGGGAAAGTTTGATTTAGTTTGGGTAGTGGTTGATCGTTTGACCAAGTTGGCTCACTTCCTACCGGTGAAGACTAGCTACAGTGCAGAAGTAGTTGGCTTGGTTGTATATCTAGGAGATAGTCATATTGCATGGTGTGGTAGTGTCTATAGTGTCTGACAGAGGATCTGTGTTCACTTCTCATTTTTGGTGAGCTCTACAACGTGGTTTGGGTACTAGAGTGGATTTGAGTTCAACTTTCCACCCCTAGACAAATGGTCAGTCCAAAAGCACTATTCAGGTGTTGGAGGACATGCTACGGGCTTGTGTGATTGATTTTGGCACCCGATGGGACCAACACATACCTTTTGAAGAGTTTTCATATAATAATAGTTACCATTCCAGCATCAAGATTGCACCATTTGAAGCCTTGTATGGCCGTAGGTATAGATCACCCATTGGATGGTTTAAATCAAGTTCTGATGTTGTGTTGAGTGTGGACCTACTTAGAGATTCCATGGATCAGGTTTGTTTGATTCAGGGTAGGCTTTTGACAATTCAGAGTCGGTAATGAGCTACGTTGACCGGAGGACGAGACCTCTAGAGTTCTTTATTGGTGACAATGTTTGGCTAAAGATTTCACCCATGAAAGGTGATGAGATTTGGGAAGAGAGTCAAGATCAGTCCTAGATTTATTGTCCCTTTGAGATTTTAAGGAGAGTTGGTGAGGTTGCCGATGAGTTGGCATTACCACAGAGGTTATCATCTATTCATCCTATTTTTCATGTTTTTATGGTTCATCAGTATATTCCAGATGAGTCCCATATGATTTCTTATGACTCTGTTGATCTAGGTTCAGATTTGACCTTTGAGGAGGAGCCTATAGCTATTTTGGACAGACAAGCCTGGAGATTGAGATCCAAAGATATACCTGTTGTGGTGTATTGATAATAAGGGGAAAGGTGATAGCTTATGCTTATAGATAGTTGAGAAAAATATATTTGAGTCTCCGGTGATCAGTGAAGATCACATAATGCACCCCATAGAGATAATGTCGCCACAACTTTAACACAAATACAATTGCAGCCAACTCTAAGCCATGGGTAGTGTAGTTTCTTTCATACACCTTCAACTATCTACAAGCATAAGCTATCACATTTTCCCTTTTCATCAGTACACCACCCAAACCAACACCAGAAGCATCATAATATACCACAAATGGAACTCCCTCATCGGGTAATGAAAGAATAGGTACCAAAGTCAATAAATCCTTGAGTTTTTAAAGCTCGCCTCATAATCATCCGACCACTAAAATGCCATACACTTCTGAGTCAATCTAGTCAGTGGGGCTACTATAGAGGAAAAACCCTGAAAAAACCATTGATAACATCCTGCCAACCCAAGGAAACTTTGAATATTAGTAACAGAAGTAGGCCTAGCCCACTCACAAACAGCTACCACTTTGGCCGGATCCACCATAATACCTACGTTAGACACAACGTGCCTAACAAAAGCAATGAACTCAAGAAAAAACTCATACTTAGAGAAATTTGCATACAACTTCTCATCCCCCAATCTCTGAAGTACGGTCTTCAAGTGATGAACATGATCGACCTTGCTCTTGGAATAAACCAAGATATTATCTATGAACACAACAACAAAAATGTCCAAGCAGGGTTTGAACACTTGGTTCATCAGCTCTATAAAAGCACCAGGGACATTAGTAAACCCAAAAGACATAACCGTGAACTCATAATTCCCATAACAGGTCCTAAAAACTATCTTCAGGTTACCAGACTCTCGAACTCTCAATAGATGATAGCCGTACCTCATATTTATCTTGGAGACTACTAAGGCACCCTCTAACTGGTCAAAAAGATCATCAATGTGAGGCAAATAATATTTATTCTTGATGGTCACTTTGTTCAGCTAGCGATAGTCAATACACATATGCATAGTACCATCTCTATTTTTCACAAATAATGCAGGAGCACCCCAAGGAGACATACTCGGATGAATAAATCCCTATTTTAGCAAATCTACCAATTGCTACTTCAACTGCTTTAATTCAACCAGATCCATCCGATAAGGAGAAATAGATATGGGCTTACTACTCGGATCCACATCAATAGAAAAATCTATATCACGATCAGGAGGAAAACTTGGCAAATCAATAGGGAAGACATCCATAAACTCTCTAGCAACCTAGGTATCCAGATGGATACTCTTGAGCAACAACTCGAGCATGAGTCAAATAAGCTAAGCATCCCTTCTCCATCATCTGGAAAGCACACATATAAGAAATAACTCCTTTATGATAGTAGCTAAGTGCTCCGGTCCATACCAACTAAGGTAACTCTGTACAAGATAAAATCACTGTCTTCACATGGCTATCAAGAATAGCATAATAAGGCGATAACTAATCCATACCAAATATCAAATAAAAGTCCACCATATCTAATGAAATCAACTTAACAATAGTATCTCTCCTCATAAAGGTCATACACACCCCCAGTACACCTGATTCCCCACTAAAGATTCACCTATCGGGGTGGATACACATATAGACTCGGTGAGCATCTCACATGGAATATCAATGTCCAAAGAAAATTAAGCTGACACATAAGAATAAGTAGAGCCTAGATCATATAAAACTAAAGCTAAACAGTGGCACACCAAAATCATACCTATGATAACTGCATTAGAAGCTTCTGCCTTGGCTCTATTCGGAATAGCATAACAAACTTTACGACCACCACTAGCTTATGGACTTCTACGAGCTCCACCTTTCATTGTGCCACACCCTTCTCTAGTACCTCCCCTCATTCCTTGAGAGGTGTTTCAAGTTGCTAGTGCTGTGGATGGAAGGGTTGGCTGAGATCTTGAAGCCTAGGTAGAAGGTACATGGTGAGGACATCAATGAGCCAAATGTCCAAACTCCTTACAATGGTAACAAGCTCTAGTCTCTTGCCTCTGAGATGGCTTCCCTAAAAAGGCACCACGCCTGGGTGTGCTATCCACCTATGCAGGTCTTGATATATCAACACAATCACATGCTGGAAGAGCTGCCTGAACTGCTTTGCCCTAATGGCCCTACCTCTGAAATTCCTGATCTCATGTAGATGTCCACTAAACTGTCCATGTCGATGGGGCCTCTTATTATCAAGACCCTGATAGGGGGCCTAGATGTGACATGACGAAAGAGGAACCAAAAACCCTCGATCAAGCCATCATAGCATTATTACGCTCATCATCGGTTCGGAAATGCAGAAGCTAAAAGATGTAGCACATAAGCTCTAGGGATATAGGGACTTGAGACTCAAGCTATGGGGACAATACGGGAGAGGGGTAAGCATGATTGCACATAGCACATAGTCACACACATCATGCTCAACATTCAAGTCATTATAATAACATGGGAACATAAGCCATTAC
>JBCEWC010017076.1:0-12722 GCA_038996855.1 Solanum aculeatissimum
CGCAACAAGGAGGTGGCTTCGGTTAAGGTACTTTGGAGAAATCAAGATGTGGAGAGTGCAACGTGGGAAGTGGAGTTAGACATGAAGGAATGATACCCTCACCTCTTCCAATCTACTCCAGCCTTAGGTATTAGGTTATATCCTCTATGTTGTCCTACTTCCTTGTTTCTTGAGTTACATGACATTGCATGCATTCATGAGCACGAAAGCAATTTAAATGATGTTTTGACTTGAGATTTGAATAGTTTGTGAGTTATGCACAGTCTCCTACTGGTTTGGTTCAGTATGTCTCTTGTTTGTGATTGTTGTCCACAAGCCCTAGTTCTAACACATTTGGGGACGAATGATCCCAAGGGGGAGATAATGTAACAACCCGAAATTTTTTGAAATATACTTATGATTGGTATTCTATGATGTACTACAAGCCATGGTTGTGTTTTGATAGCCACGGGTTGAGTTTAAGTGGCTAAATGCAAATTGGGTCCTCTTTCGCCATGTCACATCTAGGCCCCCTATACGGGTCATGACAATGTGATCCCTCCCCTAAGAATTTGTTTGTTAATAATTATGTGATGGGAAGTCCCCTGTTCCTTTATCCCTATAGCTTGAGACCAGACTTTCCCTCCCTTAGACTTATTTGTTTAAATTGTGTGACAATTATACCCATATCCCTTGTACCATAGCTTCAGCCATATACTCTTATCACTTAGTTTCACATAATAAAACTTGAACTATATTTTTGAACCGATGATGTGTGTGTGGATGCTATGGTTCTTATTTGGAGACTTTTGGGTTCCCATTAGCCATGTCACTCCTAGACCCTATGCTTAGGTTGTGACAATTACATTTCTAAGACAACATTTAGAACTAGGCATAGTTACTTAGAATTCTTGGTTGTCTTTTAAACTATCAAATCCCCCACCATGTTTATTGATTTGATGAATAAGATCTTCAAACAATATTTGGATATGCTTGTGGTTGTGTTCATAGATGATATATTGGTCTACTCATGGGATGTCAAAGCGAACAAGGATCATTTGAGGATTGTATTGCAAACTTTGAAAGATAGAAAACTCTTTCCCAAGTTTAGAAAGTATGAGTTTTGGCTAAGGGAGGTTGCTTTTATTGACCACATTATTTCGGGTGATGGTATTAGAGTGGATCCTAAGAAGATGGAGGTGGTGAAGAATTGTCCTAGACCTTTGTATCCATATGATATTAGGAGCTTTTTTGGTTTGGAAAGATATTATCAAAGATTTGTTGAAGGATTTTCTTCTATTTTCTATCCTTTGACTAAGTTGACCAAAAGGAAGGTGACATTTCAATGGTCTTATGAGTGTGATAAAAGCTTCTGAATGTTGAAGGATTGTCTTACCTTGGGTCCTATTTTTTAATTGCTCGAAGGTCCAGATGGTTTTGTTGTGTATTGTGATACCTCACATATAAGGTTGGTTTGTGTGTTTATTCCTAACGTATATGGCCT
The DNA here is from genome assembly GCA_038996855.1 of Solanum aculeatissimum. Classification (NCBI taxonomy): domain Eukaryota; kingdom Viridiplantae; phylum Streptophyta; class Magnoliopsida; order Solanales; family Solanaceae; genus Solanum; species Solanum aculeatissimum. Next base: position 1,484 of record JBCEWC010017076.1, read on the forward strand.
AAGGAAAAAAGATACTTGATGAAGCTCATAATTCTAAGTATTTATACATCCTGGATCAACAAAAATGTATAGAGATTTGAAAGAGGTGTATTGATGGAATTGCTTGAAAAAAGAGTTAGTAAAGTGTGTGATAGGTTGTGCCAATGGTCAACAACTAAAGGTGGAACACCAAAGACTAGGAGGTTTAGTACAAGATATTGAGATACCTACTTTACTGGATGAAGTTAATATGGACTTCTATATCGATTTTCAAAGAACTAGGAAGCAATTTAATTATATGGATGACTGTGGATAGAATGATGAAAATAACCTACTTTTTTATCGATAAAGAATTCTTATGGTGCTGAAGAGTATGCTATGGTCTACATTGAAGATTTACTAAGGTTGCATGGGGTACCATTGTCTATAATATTGATTAGTGACACTCAATTTACTTTGCATTTTTAGAGGTCTTTCGAAAAAGGCCTTGGCACAAAGGTGAAGCTAAGTACAACATTTCATTCTCAAATGGATGGACAAGATGAAAGGACAATCCAAATATAGGAAGATATGTTGAGGGTTTGTGTTTTTGATTTCAAAGGTGATTGGGATGACCACTTACCTCTTATTGAATTTGCTTATAACAATAATTTTCACTCGAGTAATGAAATGACACCATATAAAGCATTGTATGGTAGACAATGTAGGTTCCTAGTTTGATGGTTTGAGGTTGGAAATATGTCTTTGATAGGACCAAATTTGGTACTTGATGCCATGGAAAAGGTGAAGGTCATAAAGGAAAAGTTGAAGGCTTCCAAACGCCGTCAAAAGTCATATATCGATGTTAGAAGAAGGGATCTTGAATCAAAGGATGGTGATAGGTTGTATTTGATGTTTTCACATATGAAATGTGTAAAGCATTTTGGTAAAAAGGGAAAATTGAGTCCTAGATATGTGGGACCTTATGAGATTTTGAAGAGAATTAGGAAGGTAGCTCATGATCTAGATTTTCCTAGGCAGTTAGCTATGGTGCATTCGATATTTCATGTGTCCATTTTGATAAAATGTATGGGTGATCCTAATCTCATTGTTCTATTGAAGGATGTGACTATTGATGAGGATTTGACCGATGAAAAAGTACCAGTTGAGATTTTGGACCGGAAAATGATGAGATTGAGAAATAAGAATATTGTATCAATCTAACTGTATTGGAGAAACAACCAAGTTGAGAGTGATACGTGGGAGGCCGATATAGTTATGATGAAATGATATCCTTACCTCTTTTCTTCTATTCAATCCTAAGGTTTCTAATATGATCTATTCCCCAAAATTCTCATAAATACATGTTTCCTTACCATATTGCATGTATGAATGATCATGAGACTGTTTTTTAATAATATTTGATGTGTAAGTTTGATGATTTTATGAAAATGATGTTTATGTTGCATTTTTGCATTCATGATGGGTTGATGGCTATGTTTATACTCCACTTAAGCTTGCTTCTACCTCATTCAAGGATTAATGATCCTAAGAGGTAGTTATTGTAACACCCTACATATGGATAGTCCTAGAAAAATTAAGTTAGGAAAATTTTGAACTGTTAGATTTTACAAGCCAATTTACGGCTCATGGACCAGAGCACGGGTCATAGAAAGGCTTCGTGGTTAGATCCTAGAAATATGGAAAAATATAGAGTTTTTTAAAATTATTGTACGAACAACTGGATGGGTCGTGAATAGAACCATAGCCCGTGAAAAAGGATTGTCAAAGGGACCCTTGAGAAATAAATATTTTCCATGTCGTTCAGTTACTCTATGCAGAGTTTCATGGAACTACATACCATGGAAGGAGTTTCATACTTTCGAAGTGCAATTTCAAGTAGCTAAACTTTTATGAACGTGTTCCACGAGGGCCAACCATGACTCATAGATGACATTATGGCCCGTATATGGGTGGTCATAGACTACTCCCACAAATTTAAAACGAGGGCTTTTTCATCATTTTCAGTTTGATTAACTTCAAAACTACATCATTTTGACTCTCCTAAATAACTTAACCAACTAAACTTATAATTCCTATTCTTAATTCATTCCACCTCATTCACTCTCACAATTATCCCAAAGATTAAAAAATTCTCTCTATAAGGAATTCTCTCCATTTAAGCTAGAGTTCCAGCATTGGGTCAAGGATTTCAAGGTTATTCTACCCTAATTTCTAAGGTTCTACACTTGAGGTATATAGGGCTTCAATCATGGATTAGTTTCATCCAAGGATCCCAATCCGAAACCTCCTTTCTCTCAAAGTTTGGTGGTTATTTCTCATGGGATTTAATGATTGTTATGACCCGGTCCTGGTCATTATGGCACCTATCAGATCCCACCAGCAGGCAAGCTGATCACCCAACCCACATAGTACCTTTCCTATAATCTAGTCAAGTCCAAATCAACATAATAATAACATAATAGCAGAATATACCAAGAACCTTGAAGTCAGTTGTACATAACTACAATAACGGAAGGATACAAAGAACCCAAACATAAAATAGTATAAATACAACTGAGAGTGCTCCTACAAAATGCATCATTAAACTATTGTACAAGGCCAAAGTCTAAAAATAGAGACAATTATCAAAGAAGGAGACTACGACAAAGCTAGAGGTGTAAATGCTCACCAAAAGTCTCCCGCGCGCTCCTGAATACCCAACTCAGCAATTAGGTCACGTACATACACCGGCACCATGGAAAGATGTAGAAAGTAGGGGTGAGTACCAAAAAAGGGCAACAAATTGGCATCATCGGTTGACCGAGTGAAATGGAGAACACATATAAAGCCCAAATACATAAAGACTACAGAAGTATAGAAAAATCATTTAAGATCAAGGAATAGGAATCTATGGGAACCCTCAACCCATAACTAAATTAACTAATGTGAAAAATAATCACACTGAACCTACCTAGGCGATGAACAATAATAACATAAACCAACCCCACTCTGGCAGAATAAGAGAACACAAAATCTAATTCGTAACCATGAATATGACTCAGTAAGCACCATTGTCTGGACTTACCCTTAGATCCTGCCTAGACTAGACCTTAGGCCATGCCTGGAATAGACATCAGGGTATGAAGAACTCAAATAATACCGACTGATGAACACCACAAAGGATCATGCCATAATTTCACCCAATTGAGGCATAGTGTTGTACGTAGGTGTTATGCCCTAGTAATAATACTAGTACACCACCTGAGCTCCCATAAGCATGGAGGTACACCCACACATAAAATAACTGACAAATAATAACTGAACGATTACAGAATCCCATAGAACCATCACAGAGCACAAATATCAACATCATTAGAATAAGTGTCAATTGTACATGGGTGTAAGGCCCTACTCTCTAAGCCTGAATGCCCCCTACATCTCCATAAGCACATAAGGTACACCAACAAACAATTAGGGTTTTAAAAGGTGAGCGGACCCATAGATAACAATCGGGCCCATGAGCCCCAACATCACAATAGTAATCAGGTTCTCGATGCATTAGAAGTGGTATCATATGGGGACTCAATGCCCTAGTATCAACTGGGGACTAGAACCCCTGGGTCTTTCGACTTAGCCTCTTATCGGGTAGTCAACCAAGGCCAAGTGGTCTTACCATAACATGACGGTGGGACGTATCTCCTGTGGGAGAAAGATTCCCCTAGCATAATCAGTTGTGTCTCACATCAAGTAACAGTCATGGGGCCCCACCCCACAAAATATCAAAGGGGTCATAGACCCAAAACTCAGCAGGTGCTAAGTCCTCACAATATGCATCCGCCTTCAGGCGCTCAGTCGTGGCCATTGAGTCACAAGGTCAACGGGGAACGTCACCCAGGATAGGACATTACGGATATGGCCACCACCGCTATAATAATGTTGGAGAACTTCATCTGGGATATGGTGTCAATAGTTGATCATCCAACCAGTATATTCGGATCAAGAACTCCAAGTCATATCGCTCCCAGAATCAATATAGACGGTGATAATCATATTAGGCCTAGAGTGAACGTAGGAGACAACCTCTCAACCTAGGTATGCCATAATCTCAATCCATCCTATACAATAGTAACTACTACCTCTCTTAGATACAATAGTTGCCCCAGATCAAATGGAGAGAACCATTGCCAAACAACCATTAGCCATTCATCGAAGCGTATGTACGTCATAATTACTGTAGAGTCATGCCTAACAAAGGAAAAGTATAACATAACCTCATCAATCATAAGTACCCAGAGTGAATATAGACAACCATGGTGCAACACAAGTATCGCAGACAAACTACCCCAGTAAAGCCATATATATACTTAAAATAGGCCGCAGTATGATATATAATCAATAGATAGTCTCGTGTTCAACATATCTCAGTAGCAATAGGCTCTACACCTTCTAACAAGTATGAGTCAAGTCAGAACACATGCCCGTCCCTGGGCACTAGCCCATATTTGGCCCTTCCTAGGCGCTTTATCTACTAAAATAATTCATGGGTCAGCGTTAGTATAACCTAAGCTAAGGCCCAAGAGGTTGGGTGATAAGAAGAATGTCACCTTCATAGAATCACATCATAACCCAGCTACTACAAAGGGTATCACCTATGGAAACCCTGTGCTGGCCCACTGATAACATGTCCCTTTCTAAACAGAGAGTTAGTCCCTATGACTACCCGACATAGCTAGTGGCATAATCATAGGTAGCCTAGGAATCCCGTAGGATATGGCTTATACCTTGATAATAAGGTCATACTCCCAACCCAAACACTTTAGTGGCTCAGTAGCAACACCTCTCGTATCATAGAACGCAAGTGTCCCTTGTGGGTACACTATAACCACCCCAAAACATGGTGTGTTTATCCCATCACTAACTGACAAAATAAGTCCATAACTAGTAATAACGGTATATATGATCATATAAGTCACATAGAAGAAAAGAATCATGTTTTAAATAGGCAATCTACCATGATCCAGGAAACCACAACTAGATAAAATAAGTATACATACGAGTATCAGTGAATGAGGTAGCATGTTATTACTTGCCATTCTCAAAAGTAAGTGTTTTTAAGTAATCTCAGGCAAAACACGCATACTTGAAAAATCCAAGCTCAATGTACTTACTTGTGCAAGAATTTAGTTAATACAATAGTTATAACAAATAAAACCCTCAATATAACAACTATAGTCCCATAGCACCATATATAACACATGCAAATTCGCGACCAACTATATGCAACGTATATTCCGCATCTCAACCCATTCACAATACATTTCTATATATTCCAACCCAAATACACAAACTTTTAAACTTAGTCTAACTTTAGAGGAAGGCTAATACCTGACATTTGTGCTCTCTTGGTCTGAGTCAATCTAGCCAATCTTTTTCCCTTCTAAATTGCTTCCCCGTGTTGGTCAGCTGTTACAAAAAGATCCATAGGGTCAATACAGTCGAATTGGCTATAAAAACATAGAGAATGAGTGAAATGACATTAATCAAGCCAAAAAAGGGGAAAATAAGGTCCATGCTTGAAATCCTAAACAAATTCTTGAAACATGGTCCTCAAGGCACTCTAATTCTACAGCAAAAAATATGGCCCAAAATGGAACCCAAAAGACCAAGAAAGAGCCAAAAATTGTTAACAACTTTATTAGTAAAACATACTTTTCAAAACTTTCTTTATTAAAATTCTCAAAATATAGAAGATTTCACTTAATTTCAAGCAAACCACAGCGTTCCCCTCGGAAAGTAGAACAATTTAGGCTAAAATTTCATTCAATTTTTTCAAGAATTGGCTATGATATCAACATGAAACGTTTTCACACTTTCTGTGCAAAAAATGCCGCTAAAACAAGGAAATTACCTTGAAAGATGAGAAAACTCACAAATCCAACTTCACCATGATGTTTCTTGCGAAAAGTCGAGTCATGTGGACTTTTAAATTGCTAAAAATTAGAGTTACGGATCATTTATTATGGCCATTTGATGTTTTTCTCATCTAGGCCTCATGACCAGGACTTATATAGGCCGACCACACGATGTCGTGAGCAGACACGTGCACGATGCCTTTGCCATTCCTCGTGAATGTGCACCTGCGGGCACGAACAGATGCCTATGCACCAACTACTGGAACCAACAATCTTAAAAACTCCTCTTGGTATTCTCAGGGCTCCCAATGTTTATTTTACGATAATAAATAGTGTAATTGTATGGATTTCAATGTTCCAAATCCAATGGTGTGGTTGTAATTAAAAACAAAGTATCTAACGCAAATTGAGGGTCCAACTTCTTTTCAACTAAATATAGCTAAAATAATTGAGGGGGTCAAAATGCAACATCATATCCCCGTCAACTATCGAAGGCTTATTTTAGATAACGTTTGACGTTCTGGAGCTCACCATGCCATCTTATTTCTATTTAGAGTGTGTTTAACTAGGTTTTTACAGAAAGACCCTATTTAGCTTCTAGTTGAACTCATTTTGCAACTTTTGGCCAAAATACTCTATCAGGACCCTCTGGACTCGAACCAACCAGCCTCCTAGACAGAATTGGCTATTTTAGAACTAATGGAACCATCAGAATCCCATTCTAAGGCCATTTACTAGGGTTTAGACAGAAATCTCATTTTTATCGCTTTAGCTTCTTGCTAACTCGCAAACTCGAATAATTCTCACCAAAAATAACCAATAACCATTCCAACAGTTCCAACATGCCATGAAAGGTCCAAGGCCACCGCACAAGAGCTCAAATCAACAAAATTGCCATAGAAATACAGAAATAACCCTGAGGGTCATTACAAAATCCCCCACTAATAAAACTTTCATTCTCAAAAGTACAAACACAGACATAGTTACAGGTTCTAGTAAATACCATGGGTGTATTTATCATAAGCACTCTTCGTATCCCACAATAGTTCTGGTACCTACTTTGCTAGCCAGAAATATAACTATAATTGTGCTATAGGCTAGTCGAATAGTCGCACAGTATGGCTAACAGGCTCAGATTTACACACTAGGCAAAAAATTCATTTTCCTTATTGTCTAATCTACTCGGAATCTCCATAAAATACTCACCAATGCAGCAAATACCCAATAGGCCATATACCCCATTACTCTTAGTACCTCCCTTTGTAAGCAGACATTCCTATATCATTTCTCAAACATAGTTCTCAGTAGTTATTACCATTAATCCCCCTTTATATAGTTTTTAACCATCAATTCTTAGCAAGAACCATGATAGTAGCCTCCTATTCTTATAAGGCGCCAAAACCTTGCAACACAGCACAGTAGTCAGCCTCACAAACACAATCAACCACTTACAAAGCTCACAAAAGATCCCTATACAACCTCCAGAATAACAACCACCATAACCTCTCTTAACAATATTAGACAATCGTTTAACTCCACAAAATCATACTAGAGTACAAGTATCTTATCTGAAATACACTAGTACTACATCAACACACAAAAGACAAGTGTATAACTAAATAAGCTAGAGGCGGGGCAAACTCAGATGCAACCGACCTGACTTATCTCAAAACTTCAAAGGGATAACGAATCGGAGCTAGGCTCACCGTCACCTTCTAATTCATATGACTTCTCTAAGTTGTATCACCTCAAAACCATTCAATCTCAAATCTCACACTATACAAATTGGCATTCATAGTTGGCATAACCTTAGGTTCTTACTCGATGTTGTCCTCGGTCTATCCCAAATACCAAAGACCATGACAAAGTTATTTGTAATAAGGTTTTACTATAAGGGCCCATCTCTATACGCTTAAACCAATCAACTAGAGTGAAACACTGATAATAACATAATAGGAACAAGTCAATTTGCCCCAAGGGAAATACAAAAATTGAGGCCATCTGACAATATCACTCGACTCGCGTATCATAATTTTGATTAATCGGCATACCAAATCTCCCATTAATAAAAGGGACCTTCTACTATCTTCATACCTGACCCAAGATAAAAGAAGCTCGAAACTCATACTTAAGCAAGTGATGGGTTGAGGAACATATCTACCACTGTATAACCGTAACGAAAGTAAAAGACAATCTAACAAAATGATCAATATTCCCAGTGGCAAGCATAACCAAGAATCCTGATGACACAGTCTTAGTAGGCTAACAATCATAAAAAGTCCCCAAGGCAGAGTGGCCAGCAACTTAGCTGATAACGCAACAATATCCTGTTCAACAATAAATAATCCAATTAAGCCCCGAAGCATAGAATTTATCTCACAATCTAGTCACCCAGGAATTAGGGGAAACATAAATCAATAGAATCATAACAACAAAATCATAACCATAGAGGCAAGAGGTATAGCAAGGGGTATAACTAACAATTGGCCTCTCAAATACAGTGTACACCAGTATTAGACTACTCATTCTAACAAAAGAGTATTGAAATGACTATTTGTATAAATCATAGGGCTTTGGCTGACTTTAAGACACCAAAAAGGTACAATAATAACACGAGTGATAATTACTCAGAATCTCGCCAGACATAACGTACTCATCAACATCAAAAACCCCAACAGGTAAAACCAATAGGTAAATAATCAAATATGGATATACAGAGGGTATCAATGCTTACCCTTACCTCTGTCACACATTATCTCGCCTTTAGGATCTCCACTAAGATGCTCACAACCCATATAACTATAAACAAATAACTAACATACGAATATATGTTTCACTGAGCTCTAACCTTAACAATATCTCCCATTGCACAAAACATAGCCACAACCAACCAAGTACCGATCATGAAGACTGACTCTAAGGCTCCCAAAATATCACTGACTATAGGCTCCCTATCCAACAATCAAAACTCAAGGGCATCCCTCCTTCTCGTAATAGGCTCTAGGGGTAGCTCCTTATCTTGGACTGATGAAATAATACTATCATTGCCTGAAGTATAAAATCTTTGTGACATCCATGCAAATGAATGAATAGAGAAAAATTCTTAGAAACAAAGAACTGTTGACAAGACATACAAGAAGAATCAACAATATAGGAAAGTTCATAAAGATCCCATAGCTACTTGGTGATAAGTCACAGACGTCTCTACGCCCATCCATAGGACTACTAGATGGTAGCTTGACACAATTAAGACTAGTGAACCTTAGGCTCTGATACATACTTATCATGACCCAATCTAGGTCATGATGGTGCCTGTCAAATCCCACCTACAGGCAAGCCGATCACCCAATCCACAGGGTACCTATCCTAGTATCTAGTCGAGTCCAAATAAATGCAATAATAATATAATAGTAGAATCTACCCAGAACCTGGAAGTTAGATGTATAGAACTATAATAATGGAAAGATAAGGAGAACCCAAACATAAAATAGTACAAATAACACCGAGAGAGCTCCTACTATTAAAAAAGGACAAAGTCTGAAAGTAGAGACGACCATCAAAGAAGAAGACTGTGATGATGCCAGAGCTGCTAGTGCTTGCCAAAAGTCACCTGAGCGGTCCCAAATACCCAACTAAGTATTTAGTCTCGTACCTGGACTTGCACAATGGGAAGATGCAGAAAGAAGGGGTGAGTACTAGAAAAGGGCACCCAATAGGAATCATTGGCCGACCGAGTAAAATGAAGATTATATATAAAGCCTAAACACATAGAGACTGTAGATGTATAGCAAAATGAAATTAGATCAACGCATAGACATGTCTGAGAAACCTCAGCTAATAACTGAACCAATCAATCTGATGAACAATAGCACATTGAACTTACCCAAGAGATGAATAATAGTAACTAGAAATAACCCAACTCTGATTATAGGAGAAAACACAAAACCTAATTTGAAACCATGAATATAACTTATTAAGAACCCTGGTCTAGACTGGCCCTCAAAACCTTCCTCGATTGGACCTCAAGCCATGCCTGGACTAGACATTTGGGCATGAGGAACTCAAATGATTCTAGATGGTGAAAACCACGAAGGTTCATGCCATAATTTCCCCCAACTAAGGCATATTTCTGTATAAGGGTGCAACGCCCTAGTAACTATGCATATATGCCACTTGGGGCCCCATAAGCTTCTATTGTACATCTACGCAAAAAATAACTGACAAATAACCATTGAACAATCATAGAATCCCATAGAACCATAATTGAGCCCAACTTTCCACATCATCAGTACCAGGGTCAGTTGTATAATTGTATAAGGCCCGAATGTCTAAGCTTGAAGACCCTATGAACCCTCATAAGCAACGAAGGTACACCCACGCACATTCAAGGAGTGAAAGGTTAGTGGATCCATAGGTAAATATTGAGCCCTCATCCATCAACATCACAGTAGTAATTAGGCCCTCGACCTACCAGAAGTTGTATCACAGGGAACTCAAACCCCTAATATCACCCTAGGAATCAAACCCAAGGTCTTCCTATGTGACAACCCGAAAAATTTCAAAATCTCCTTATGATTGGCCTTCTATGATGTACTACTGTTCATGGTTGAGTTTTGGTAGCCACGGGTGGAGTTTAAGTGGCCGAATGCAAAATGGGCTAGTTAGTGGCCTAGAGGGACAGTTTCGGAAGTGTACCACATATCACATTAAAGCTCTTTAAGTTAGGTTTGTAACACAACTGTTTTCACTCAATTTGGAGTTCAGATGAGGGAGATATGGCCTACATAGTGAGCCTGTCTGAAATTCGGTAGACATTGGAGATAGACTAAGAAATGTGGCCAAGGAAAGGGCCACGGACCGTGTAACTTAGAACAGTCCGTCTGGGGTGTCGCAAAGTGGTCCAGTGAGCTAGGCTTTTCCTGGAACCACCCCTAAGCTAAGTATACGGACACGAGACCTTGGACGGCCTGTTTGGACCTAGACGATTCGTCCACTGTCCCGTTAAATTTGACAGTGGCTTGGACAAGCCGAGGCTGGTTTTGAGGGGCTAAGTATGGGCTGGCGAGACCCCCACACAACCATTCACACCTTAGATGGTCCGTCAAGAGGTTTGTGAAGTGTTACAAAAAGTCCTCCGAGAGTTCACGCTGAATATTTGTCTAAGTGTTGGTTGATGGAGGGTTAAACGGCTCGTGCACCACTAAACGGGCACTGTAGCTGCCGTTTCACCTTGCATAGTCTCGGAAGGTTACATTTTATTAATGGTATTTTCGTGACTTAACATTTCCCTAAGCCCCTTTTTGGTACCCTAAGGTCTCCTAAACCCCTAAAACATTCCCCAAACTCTCATTCATCCATTCAAACTC
>JBCEWC010017077.1:0-12720 GCA_038996855.1 Solanum aculeatissimum
GAATGTAAAGTTTGAATTCTATTACCCATGCTATTCATATTGTTCCTCATGGCATTGCATGCATGATTCATGGATTTATTGTGGAAGTTTTGATGTGGGCAATGAACATGGGTAAAATTGGCTATATAGCATACAAATACACCTAAGATCACCACCTCACACTTAAATCTTTGCTCGTCCTTGAATAAACTGTGACAAATGCATACGAACTCACAAGGTAGCCTTTCTCAGGACACAGTCATTTACATAGGGGATTGTCTAAGCATTATGTTAATTATTGATAATCATTTACATAGGGGCTTGTCTAAGCTTTATATTAATTACTGAATTCACATTGACCAACCCAAAATTTACCCTATCTTATAGATGTACTCTATGATGCACACATACTCATGTGAAATTTTTGTTTTGAGTTATTACAGTTATCAATCCTTTGATGATCATGCACCCTCACAAGAAGAACTACCCATATTCACACAGTGTAATCATTGCAACAATAATAATAGGTATCCCGACAACTCTCACTCTCCCAAATGATATAGCATGTTGCTCATAATTCCCATAGGATTGCCCCTAATGTAAGTCCTCACTGTCATAGAAGTCTAACTTAAAGGATCACATAGTACTTTATTTTGGTTGTAATGTAGGCTAAACGCAATAGGGTAGTATTTTGAATATGAATTAGTGTATCAATTCCCAAGCACTTTAGTCTACCACATGCTAACTTTATACACACTTATATAGGTCCTTGATATAGAACACCCCACTGAAAATCCTCCAACTATTATTGTCCTTAAGCATTTAAACTCTAAGAGATTCCTAATACACAATTAACATGTTTTTTGTATGGAATCTCCTTGCCAGGAGGAGGTCCGCGACGCGGATTGGTCGCGAACCTTACTGGTTTAGGCTTTAAATATTTTTTTTATTTTTTTCATTTATTCCTACACAAAGACTTGTCTCCGGGGTATCTTATTAAAGCTTAATCCCTTATATATTTTCCATCCTAAAGTGCTTAGGATATTTGGATCAAACTCAAGGTCCTAGAAAGAAGAGGATTGATCATGTGGTTATCCAACAACAAGTCTAAGGCTCAAAAGGGATAACTAATGGTAACTTATCTATGTTGGGTTCAAATGAGGGTCTACAATGGGGTAGCCAAAGAAATGGCTAGATCACTTCCTTAAAGCTCTACGTCTACTCAATTTAGTCACATACAGGACAAGTTCTAGTAACTATAGCAACATTAACACTCAATTACGCTCACTCTCACATGGTACATTTCAATCTAGAGATCAACACTATCATAAACATCATATGCATTTATATAAATTCAAAATTAAACATATATTCATAGGCACAAAATAGAAATTTTTGGGCATTTCAAATTTTTTTGATTTTTCTGCTATAAGCCCAAGGGCAAAATAGAAATTTTTGGTCATTTTGAATTTTTTGATTTTTCTGCTACAAGCCCAATATGCAATATTGAACCTGTAAAACTACCAACATAGACAAATGAGACACTAACTTGGCGAATAATCTTTGAACAATCGTTATCTATCCATCATAGGGCTCCGTCACTCAACTATGACTATGCAAAAATAGGAGACCAAACCACTAATATTAAAATACTAAAACATCGCATGATATAATTAAATATATACAGACCAACTGAATTAAAACATTGTCTTAAACTAAAACAATAAGATAGAAAGTAAAAATTATCTAAAATATACATGGCTAAAATAACAAAAATCATCATAAAACACCCTACCCCACATTTAAAGCATTGCACTATACCCAGTGAATGAACATACCAATCATGTGAAGTAGGGGCCCATCACTCACTCATCCTCCTCCATCCCAAGTAGTAAAGGTACACCAACCATATTCAACGGTGGCTCATCCTCAGGCTCTCCATCTGACTCAATATTTGAGTATACTGGACATGATCCTTTTCAGTAGGGACATCATCATCTGTTGGCTCAAAGAACCTCAGTACAATCCCTAGCATTTCCTTCCATGATCGTTCATGGGGTACTTGAGTTCCACCTAGTAGAGCTCATACAAAGTGGAAAGGTGACCACCAGTCCTATGGCATAACATCTTGAGGCATACATGTGCCCCACAATAATCTCATCCTTATGAGTTCGCTTCTTGGTTGTCGGAATAGACCCGTATGATTTCTCTTGCCATTTTGTGCTTGCAACATTAAAGGGCATGGCGTGAATGTCAAGAATATAGTAAAGGGGCTCCTTAGGGACACCTGCCTACCTATACAGAGTAATAGTAAGGACATTGAAAGAATACCTACAACCCCAATGGACTTTGGCCTTACACATGGAGGACTTTAGGACAATACCAAAATTGTTGTCCATGGTAAAAATTAAAGAAAATACCAAGTATGCTCTGTCGCAAGTCACCTCTGTGAAGTGTAGACCAGGGATCAAGCTATGCATCACTATCTTTACCCACACCCATGCTTCCCTATTCATATGTGTGAATGGTAAGGATAAGTGGTAACATCAATACCCGTGTCTAGTCCATCAGGCAGTGGAAGTGGGGTTGACCAAGGTGTGCCTCATCGCTTGGTATTGTGGCCTACTTAAAAGCTTAGTCAGGGGGCAGAAGGCAAGTCAAGCATCCCAAGTATAGGATTTATCAACAAAGGGGACAAATTGACTTGGACCCCTTGCACAGTCATATAATGGTTCAGAGCATCCACTTAGAGGTTAGCATAACACTCTCTCACCATGCTCAAGTTCCACTCCAAGGGTTCAGTAAAATGAACTCCATGTGGAGTTGTTGGATTCTATCTATTATGCCTGGGAACTCTCAATCAAAACTTTTGTACTTAATAGATACGTCTAGGGAGCAAGTGAGCTACTACTTGGAATCCCGATGCTCACTCCATACTGAAAAAGGAGTGGTTTACTTTGCCAAGGTAAACCATACACTCACCTCATGATATAACCTTTTTGGAGAGTCTTATCAACATCCTTACCTTACAGCATGACCTTTTTAGAGTGTGTCACAAGATATCCTTACCTTATGGCATGGCCTTTTCGATAGGTATCACAAGATATGTTTACCTTACGACATAGCCTTTTTGGTATGTATTAAGATAGGTCCTTACTTTACGATATAATATTTTTGGTAGGAACTACAATGTATTCTACCTTACAATATGACCTTTTCAGTAGATATCACACAATACCCTATGGTGGAACACAGTTTTGAGACCATGACTACCAACCAAGATCTGCTCGGTGCTAGGTCAACAATCCCACAGAATACACAATTCATATACATAGTCATATTTTATATAATTTCATAACTCATGGTAGCATCATAAGAGTATCTCATCAAACCATCACATCATAATATCAAAAAAGGGCTTCATATCATTCATAATATTTGTAAAATTATTGTCAGCTCATAGCATGCATAATATCCCTTCAACATTTACAATATTCATAATACACATGGTTTGCCCTAAGGCCTTTATCAATTTAAGAGACTTGTCACATAACCTTGATCAAAACATAGTGGGTATGCTTATAATCTCTAAATCATGCAATTCAAGAGTTTAGGATATGAGAGGAGTAAAGATCAATTAATTTTAAAGTCATTCAAATCAACCCACCAATATTGTAGTAAAAATCCCAATTTGGGTACCATGATATCTATCTTGAAAATTCATAATCCCTTAAAGTTTTCATAGTTCACATCACACATAGCTTCAATGGAAATAATTCGACTCATGAAATAGGCTTTCAATAGATTTTCAAGCATAGTAAATCAATACTTGAATAATCCAAACTCAGTTCATGTGTATAATGCATAATAAAGTTTACCCACAAGGTAATAAATCTTGAAATCATGAAATTTAACAAGAAGAGAGGGATTGGCTTCATGGGTAGAAGAATCCCCATGAATGAAGCCCACATACCTTTAACTTGAGACTTTCTTCAAGGAAAGATGGAGGAAGACTTGGGACTTCACTCAAGTTCTTGGAATCCAAAGTAGTTCTTGGAATCTTGGGATTTAGTGAAGGTTTGGAGAGGAATCTGAGAGGTTTTTGTGATTTCCAGGGCTAAAAATGGCTGAAGAATGAGGTATCCTCCCTATGTAGGCATTGGGTTATTATCCAATTTGCCTTAAGTGAAAATAGAAAATTAAGAAACTTTTTGAACTAAAGCGCGAAAATTCCACGACACAGAGTTGTTACGGAGTAGTGTATTTTTGTACGAAGTTTAATCTTTCTTTCTCATTTTGGTCCAGGAATGAATGTAGTTCATTTTTACACTAGTGGGTGACAAGTCCCTGACACGGACTGATAACACACTTTTTTGGATAAGCCTCGAATCACCCAAAAAAATATTTTTCAGTGTGGGTCATCTAAAAATCGAAGAACACCCCTTTCCTATACAATTTTTCCCCTCTCCCCCATCAGAACTGAATACAAAGTCAGATTTGCAAAATTATGCTTGAGTTTTTTGATATTCAAGAAATACGCTAAAGAGCACTTTTTTAAGGCACTTGAGAAATGTCACAATATCTCCCCTATGGGAACATTCGTCCTCGAATATAAAGGGAATGCATTTAAGAAGAACGATTAGACAACTTTCAGTCCAACATAAATACAATCAATGCACTTTAATATTATTCTCAAAAGTTTAAAGCATATACATAAAAAATTACAAAAATTGCTACCATGAACATATATGCATACAAAAATGATATAAGGGTTAAAGTTCAAGACTTGAAGTCAAAGATAGGATTAACTTTGTTACCTTAAGCTTGAATAGAGTGGAAGAGGTATGGATATCTCTTGTTCATGTCTGCCTTGGCTTCCCAAGTGGCACTTTCAACTTGTTAATTCCTCCAACGGACTTTGACGGATGCCACATATTTGTTTCTCAATCTCTTCACTTGCCTATCTAATATTTCCACCAGGACCTCCTCATAGGTCAAGTTATTTTCTACAACACCGACAACTTCAAAAGGAACTATGGAACATGGGTCACACACTCACATTCTCAACATAGATACATGGAAGACCGGTGAACCATACTTATATCCATAGGCTACTCCAACTCATAGGCTACCTTACCAACTCTCCTCAAAATTCTATAAGGCCCTACAAACCTTGGGCTCAACTTTCCCTTCTTACCAAACCGGACCACATCCTTCATGGGTGAAACCTTCAAATAAACCCAATCATCAACATTATACTCAATATCCCTCTGCTTCACATCGGAGTAGGAATTTTGCCTACTTTGAGCCATCTTCAATCTCTCCTTTATCAACCTCACCTTTTCCAAAGCCTCCACAAACAAATTTGGGCCTAATAAATCCATTTACCCCACATCAAATCACCCAATCAGGGACCAACAACGTCTACTATATAAAACTTCAAAGGGAGCCATTCCAATGCAAGAGTGATAGCTATTGAAGATATTCATCCCAACTATCATTAAAATCCAAAAACATAATCCCTAAGCATATCCTCAAGAGTTTGAATGGTCCTCTCGGCTTGGCCATCTGTTTGAGGATGAAAGGTTGTGCTAAGCTTAACTTTGGTACCAAGAACCTTTTGGAAGGATCTCCAAAAACGGAAAGTGAATTGAGCACCATGATCCGAAATAATAGATAATGTTATCCCATGCAATCTAATCAAGTCATGAATGTATAGCTTGGAATAATCTTCGGTACCATAAGTTATTTTAACCGGTAGGAAGTGAGCCAATTTTATCATTCTATAAACAATAACCCAATTAGAATCAAAGTATTTTCTTGTCTTTGGCAAACCAATCACAAAATCCATGTTGATCTCTTCTCACTTCAAAGTAGGAATCTCTATATCTTGGGTTAGACCACCCGACCGTTGATGTTTGTCTTTGACTTGTTGACAATTGTGACAATAAGCTACAAACTTGGCAATATCCCTTTTCATACCACTCCACCAATACATTTCCCTCAAGTATCTATACATTTTTGTAAATCTAGGGTGAATAGAGTAGGATGAATTATGTGCCTCTCTCAAAATCATGTCCCTCAATTCATCAACATTAGGCACACACAACCTACCTTGGTATCTAAGAACACCATCTCCCACTTGGAAGAAAACCTGCACCTTACCATCCTTCACCAAAGCTTTTAATTTAACAAAGTGGAGTCAAGGTATTTTTTAGATTTTACCCCTTCAATCAAAGAAGATTTGGAAATATCAACGACTACCACACCTCCATTTTCAACCTTATCCAACCTAACACCCAACCTAGCTAACCGGTGAAATTCTATAAAGGCCTGAAATGTTTTGAAAACTCCTTATGGTTGGTCTTGTATGATGTTATACTGGTCATGGTTGATATTTGGTAGCCACGGGTTGAGTTTAAGTGGCCGAACGCAAAATGGATCATTTGGTGGACTAGAGAGACCATTTGGACAGTGAGTTTTGAGGTAAAATAACTTTTGATGTGGGTTAAACCGTGTGTTATAAAATATTTCAAATTTAATATCTTTGATTTATCTTTGAAACGCAACTGGTTTCACTCGATTCGGATTTCGTATGAGGATGTTATTGCCAAAATAGTGAGACTGCCTGAAATTCGAAAGACATTGGAAATAGGCCCTGGAAATGGCCCAAGGCAAGGACCACGAACCGTTTGAGGGTCCACGGTTTATGTGGGAGTCCCTAAAATGGTCCAGTTAGCTCAGGGTGGTCAGGACCCACCCCATAACCCAAGTCATGTCTCACGGACCACCCTATGGCCCGTGAGACATCAAATGGTCTGTTTGGATGGCCGTCTAGTGGGGTAGAAGCTGTCCAGGGTCTGTGGGTTGGTTCTTGGGCCAAGTGTGGCTCCAAAAACCAGTACACAGTCTGTGTGAATCCACACGGCCCACACGGCCCATGAACCCCCTCGATAGTTCGCATTGAAAAGTTGGCTAAGGGATGGCACACGACCACTTGTACGGACAGTGAGCCAGTAGATGGCCACTGTAGCTCCACCGTTTGGCATTGTGTGACAGTTAATTGTTCATTTCATTAATGGTAATTTCGTGATTAATTAATCCCTAGGCCCCTTTTAGGCATCCTAAGGTCCTCTAAACCCCCTTAATCTAACCCTAACTCCTTTTCATCCATTCTAAGCCTCCTCATTAGACTTTGAAAAAACCTAAATTCTCTTGAACTCCAATGTTGAAGCTTAAAGAAATTTGGAGAAGACAACCTTTGCTTGCTTGTTTTTTCTAACCATGTAGGGACCGGAGACGATATCTACATTCTACTGGACAACACTTGATCATCTTGTGACGACTTTGCTAGTGGTGAGCCCCTTTGTTCAAGGTAAATAGCCACCGTCTATCTACCTATTTTATATTATGTCATTTATTTTCTTATGTATTGAGGGTGAGCCTCAAACCTTGTCAAGGCCCCACTTATCTATGTAGAGGCTTATTGGACCATTCTAAACTCTTGTACATTGACTTGCTATGTTAAACACTTTAGTTATGTAATACTATGGTTATTTACCCTTGATTATGAGGATTGCCATTTATTATGCTTATGATATGAATGTTGGGGATTGTGATTGACTATGTGCTTATGTGGAAAGTCCTAAAATCCCGGTGTGCCCCCATAGTTGAATTCCCCTTACCCTCTCCCTTAGAGGTAAGTGTTACGTGCTATGTGAATCCATGCTTGTACCATTCCTGACAACATCCCCATTGCTTGAGTCCCAAGTCCCAAATCCCTTAGAGCTTATGTGTTATATGTTTAGCTTCCGCCCATCCAAACCGATGATGTGTGTAATGATTCTATGATGGATTGATCGAGGACTTTCGGGTTCTCTTTAGCCATGTCACATCTAAGCCTCTATTTGGGTCATGACAAAGATAGTATTAGAGCCCTAGGTTTGTAATGATCCTCGGAGTCCAACATGCTGCGTCAATTAGAGTCTTGTTCATGGGTGTGATACGC
Organism: Solanum aculeatissimum; assembly: GCA_038996855.1. NCBI lineage: Eukaryota > Viridiplantae > Streptophyta > Magnoliopsida > Solanales > Solanaceae > Solanum > Solanum aculeatissimum. The sequence goes on from JBCEWC010017077.1 coordinate 7,988, forward strand.
GCCATTTCTATAAACAAAAGGCTATGATGACGTTTTAGGAATTTCTTCATTTCACTTCTTCCTTATGTCGTGCCATGAAATCTTATGATGAATCTTTCTAAACTTTGTACGTTTGTTGCTCTTTCAGAAAATGCCTCACACAAGATCCTCCCTTCCCCGTCATGCTCCAGAAGTTGAGGAACTAGCTCCTTGGGTACCGATTGAGGAACAGGTGTCCCATGCTGAGTTCAAAAATATAGTCTCTATGTTGGCACAGGTTGTGGCCAACCAAGCTCGTTTGGTGAATCCCATGAACATTGGTACTCCAGCTTCAAGACTGAGGGATTAGACCCGTACGAACCTTCTAGAGTTCTTTGGATCTAAGGTTGATGAAGATGCTCAAGAGTTTATTGAAGAACTCACCGAGGTGTTGACTGTCTGTCTTAGGTGTGAGTTCACAGGAGAAGGCTGAGTTAGCGGCTTATCAACTTAGGGATGTAGCACAGAGGTGGTACAACTAATGGCTTGTAGGAAGGATGGTGAATGTTAAGGTTGAATGGGAAAAATTCAAGATGGCCTTCCTGGATCGGTTCTTCCTTTCTGAGCTTAGAGAGGCGAAAATGATCGAGTTCATAAATCTCCAACAGGGCGACATGACGGTGAGGGACTATGCCCAGGTTCGCTAAGCTTTCCAAGTATGCTCCTATACTTGTGTGAGATCCCTGTGCTAGGGTGCACAAATTCATCTCAGATATTTCTGACCCAGTTGTAAAGAAGTGTTGTACGGCTATGATTATTCGAGGAATGGAAAATTCGAGTCTCATGACTTATGTCGAGAAAATTAAGGGTGAAAGGCTCAAGGAGAAGAGGGTACGTGAAACAAAGAGGGTCAGGTATGATAGCGGGTTCTACAACTCTGGGAGTGGTGGATTTGTCCGATTTCAATAGGGCCAATGATCAGTTATGAGAGTTGCTAATCTTAAGGTGACTTCCCATAAGGCACAAGTTGGGGGTGGTCCCCGAACTCCTCCTTGTGGTCGATCTGAAAAGCGTCATGGAGGTGAACGTAGAAAGGCTTTGAGTTCTTGTCATGGGTGTGGTGGTTTGGACCACAAGTTCTCTAATTGTCCAAGGAAGGTGAGGAGAGATTAAGTGGTTTCAATTGGAGGTGGACTATTACGACATCAGTGTGGTAGGTGTGGGAAGAATCATGGTGGTGTATGCTAGAGGCATCTAGATGCTTGTTTTAGGTATGGTGACGAGGGTCACAAAGTTTCTAACTATCCCAAGGCTACTAAGAGGGATCAAGTCCAACAAAAATATCAATAAGGAGGTACTCCTAGGAACAACGGGTTATATGCGTTTCATGCTCGACATAAACCGGAAGAGACTCCGAACATAGTGACTGGTAAGTTGAAAGTATTTAATTTGATACTTATTGTTTGCTTGGCCCAGGTGCAAACTTGTGTCTTGTGGTTCCTCTTTTGAATGGTATGCTTGGTTTGAGTCCCAAATTTTTTAGGGAGCCCTTCTTAGTTTTGCTCCCATGGAAGGGTCTATTGTGTCTCAAGGGGGAAACTATTGGTTGTTCTATCTCTGACTTGCATGAAGTGATTCCTTATGGTTTTGTGGGACTTGAGATGAATGATTTTGGTGTCACTCTTGGAGTGGATTGGTTGCTGAAATAAGGGTGGAGGTTTCCTCCCAAGGAGGAGATGGTATTCTTTGGTATCAAAGTCGATTGTGTGTGCTGGACCCGACATCCACCATGATATATCCAGATTTGAGGGGAGTAGATTGATGATTTTGGTCGGTTGTGCTTTTGGAAGGTGTTGGAGTTGAAGAGAACTTGACCTATGAAAGGGTGTCGGTTGGGATCTTGGATGGACAAGGGAAGCGGCTTCGCAATAAGGAGGTAGCTTCGATTTAGGTACTTGGAGGAATCAAGGTATGGAGAGTACAACCTGGGAAGCAGATTTGGCCACGATGGAGTGATATACCTATCTCTTCCAATCTACTCAAGCCTAAGATACTAGGTTCTATTCCCCTATTTGTCCTAATTACTTGTTATCTTGAGTTTCATGACATTGCATGCATTCATGAGCACAAAAATAATTTAAATGATGTTTTGACATGAGTTTTGAAAATTTTTTATGTGATGCATGATATTTTGAGTGTTGGTTAGCATGTCTCTTGTTTGTGATTGATGTCCTCAAGCCCTAGTGTTAGCTTATTCGAAGACGAATGTTCCCAAGATGGAGATGATGTCACGACCCGAAAAGTTTTGAAAAATCTTTATGGTTGGTCTTGTATGATGTTATACTAGTCATGTTTGAGTTTTGGTAGCCACGGGTTGAGTTTAAGTGGCCGAACGCAAAACGGATCATTTGGTGGAATATAGAGGCCGTTTGGATAGTGAGATTTGAGGTAACATAACTTTTGATAAGGGTTGAAATGGGTGGGATAATACATATCAAATTGAATCTCTTTTAGTTATATTCGCAACGCAACTGGTATCACTCGATTCGGAGTTTGTATGAGGATGTTATGGGCAAGAATGTGAGACTGCCTTAAATTCAGAAGACATTAGAAATAGGCCCTGGAAATGGCCCAAGGCAAGGACCACGGACCGTGAGAGAGTCCAAAGTCTATTTGGGGGTCCGTGAGATTGTCCAGTGAGCTCAGGGTGGCCAGGACCCACCTTATAACCCAAGTCATGTCTCACGGACCATCCCACTACCCGTGAGACCTCAAACGGTCCGTGTAGGTGGCCGTCTAGTGGGGCAGTAGGCTGGCCAGGGGATGTGGGTTGGTCCTTTCACCAAGTGTGGCTCCACGGACCAGTACGTGGTTCGTGTGAAGCCACATGGCCCGTGAACTCCCTTGTCAAGTGGTCCAGAAAGTCCTCCGAGAGTTCACCTTGAAAATTTGGCTAAGGCATGGCACACGACCACTTGTACGGACATTGAGCCAGTAGACGGCAACTGTAGCTCCACCTCTTGGCACTGTGTGACAGTTAATAGTCCGTTTCTTTAATGATATTTTCATGATTAATTAATCTCTAGGCCCCTTTTAGGCATCCTAAGGTCCCCTAAACCCCCTTAACCTAACCCTAACTCCTTTTCATCCATTCTAAGCCTCCTCATTACACTTTGAAAAATCCTAAATTCTCCTTACCTCCATTGTTGAATCTTGAAGAAATTTGGGGAAGACAACCTTTGCTTGCTTGGTTTTTCAATTCCTTTGGTGATTGTAAGGTATGTGGGATTTGATTCAAGGATCTTCTTTCATCCTTGAAGACCCAAGAACCCTACTCTTAAATTTTTGATTTTAAGATTTCTTTAAGTTATGGGTTCTTCCAAATTTTGAAGTAATTAGTTGATTGGGCTTATGTGTTGTAGATTTTAGGTGATTTAATCATGTTTTAAGCTTGAATTTTATGAATGTTCATGGAAACTCTTAAAGAATCAAAGTACATGTCCCTTTATGATTTAACTATGCATGGGTAAATTACATTATGCTTTAATTATGGATTTTCTCATGATTTATGATGAATTACCTTTCAAATTGTGAAACTAAGTTTGAATTCTATTACCCATATTCTTGTTCCTCATTCATGGCATTTTCATTGAATATAGTTATGATGAAACTCTTGATGAAATTCTTGTTTTGACATGATATGTAAGGCTTGTGATCACATAGTCTCTTACCATGGCTCTTTGAGCATAATTGGTGTTTGCAACAACCATGACATGTTTTGAAGGCTTGATATGATAAGTTATTAGATAGGCTACTCTAATTGCATTGACATCGAATGATCATGAAATGTTTTGGGACTCTTGATGGCCTTTGGCCTAAGAATGAACATGATTTTGATCAATGGTATTGGTTTTGACTAATAATGCATGATTTGGAAGGAATGTAAGTCTTTCGATTTGAAGTATCATGTATATATATGTATTTCCGTGGGATGAGACTTAGTACCAAGATATTGGAGGCAGGTGGACTATCTCCACAAGGTCCATACTCTTTTCCGTCAAACCATGTGCCAACATGGGATTTCTCCCTATATGGGATGACTTGTATTATTTCCCCTTATTTCAAAGGTGATTAGGGTACTACTTGGCAAGTAGTCCGGATCCGGGTAGTAGTTCGCTCGGGTCTTCAATGTTGTCGGTTGAGGTTACATCCCCGATATATATATTGATCATAGGTTTGCATCTCATGCATCATGTCATAGCATCTAGTTATATCACTCTTTGGCTACGCGCAGTCCTTTTGTATCACTTGTCCCCTTGTCATGTTGCTTGGTCATACTATATTGTCATATGCATTGCATGCTCGCATACTTAGTGATTAATTGTACTAACTTATATTCTTTGTCTACATGTTCTAACCATGTAGGGACCAGAGACTATATCTACATTCTTGTCACGACCCGGATAGAGGGCCTCGATGTGACATGGCGAAAGAGGACCCGAAGACCCTAGATCAAGACATCATAGCATCATTACACTTATCATCAGTTCGGAAGTGCGGAAGCTAAAACACGTAGCACATAAACTCAAGGGATTTAGGGACTTGGGACTCAAGCTATGGGGACAATACGGGAGAAGAGATAAGCATGCTTGCACATAGCACATAGTCACACATCATGCTCAACATTCATGCCATTACAATAACATGGGAACACAAGCCATTACCATAACATGAGAACATAATCATAAATCAAGTGGAAATAGCATCATATTACA
>JBCEWC010017078.1:0-12720 GCA_038996855.1 Solanum aculeatissimum
ATGAGGGTTTGGGGAATGTTTTAGGGGTTTAGGAGACCTTAGGGTACCAAAAAGGGGCTTAAGGAAATGTTAAATAACAAAAATACCATTAATAAAATGTAACTTTCCGTGACTAAGATGAGTGAGATGGCTGCTACAGTGCCCATCTCACTGTTCACGGTCCGTTCAACCCTCCATCTCACCACACTTAGACAATTTTCAGCATGAAATCTCGGAGGACTTTCTGGAACACTTGACGAGTATTTTGACGGACCGTTTAGAGGTTGACTGGCCATGTAGGGGTCCCGTGAGCCCAACCTTAGACCCCTAGACTCAGCCATGGCTTTTCCTACTTGGGTAGGCCTGCGCATCGGGTTTTAAGCCGTTCGGACTCAGCCCGGCCCATTAATCAAGTTTCCAGGTGATCGTGTTCGGTTCGATCCGTGAATCGAGATTTGATCATCTCTGGCTCGGGCCTGCCTATTAATAAGATTAAGACCGATTCAGACTCGAGTAGGCCTGCGCATCAGATTTCGAGCCATCCAGAATTGACCCGGCCCATTAATCGGGTTTCCAGATGATTGTGTTCAGTTCAGTCCACGAATCGAGATTCGACTATCTCAGGCTCGAGCCAGCCCATTAATGGGGTTAAGATCGGTTCGGACTTAGCGCATCGAATTTCGTGCCGTCCAGACTCGGCCCGACCCATTAATCAGGTTTCCAGGTGATCTTGTTCGGTTCGGCCCGAGAATCAAGATTCGACCATCTCGGGCTCAGGCCGGCCCATTAATACGGTTAAGACCGATTCGAACTCAGGTAAGCCCATGCATCGGGTTTCGAATCATCTGGACTCGGCCTAGCCCATTAATCAAGTTTCTAGGTGATCATGATCGGTTTGGCCCGCGAATCGAGACTCAACCGGCTCAAACTCGGGCCGACCCATTAATAGGGTTAAGACCGATTCTACTCGGGTAGGCTCGCGCATCGGGTTTCGAGCCGTCCGGACTCAGCCCAGCCCATTAATTGGGTTTTCAAGTGATCGTGTTTAGTTCAGTCTGCGATTCAAGATTCGACTGGCTCGGGCTCGGGCTGGTCCATTAATAGGGTTAAGACTTGTTCGAACTCGGGTAGGCCTGCACATCGGGTTTCGAGCTGTCCGGACTCGGCCAAGCCCATTAATTGGGTTTCCAGGTGATGGTGTTCAGTTCGGTCGCGAATCAAAATTCGACTGTCTCGGGCTCGGGACGGCCCATTAATAAAGTTAAGACCGGTTCGGACTCGGGTAGGCCCACGCATTGGGTTTCGAGCCATCCAGACTCAGCCCCGGCCCATTAATCGGGTTTCCAGGTGATCGTACTTGGTTCGGTCCGCGAATCAAGATTCAACCATCTCGGGCTCGGGTCAGCCCATTAATAGGGTTAAGAACAGTTCGGGCATGGGTAGGCCTGCGCATCAGGTTACGAGCCATCCGGACTCGGCCCGGCCCATTAATCGGGTTTCCAGGTGATCGTGTTTGGTTCGGCCCGCGAATCGATATTCGATCGGCTCGGGCTCAGGCCAGCCCATTAATAGAGTTAAGACTAGTTCAGACTCGAGTAGGCCCGCGTATCAGGTTTCGAGCCATCCGGACTCGGCTCGGCCCATTAATCGGGCTTCCAGGTGATTGTATTTGGTTCGATCCGCGAATCGAGATTTGACCGTCTCGGGCTCGGGCCAGCCCATTAATAGGGTTAACACCGGTTCAGACTCGGGTAGGCCCGCGCATCGGGTTTCGAGCCGTCCGGACTCGGCCCGGCCCATTAATCAGGTTTCTAGGTGATTGTGTTCGATTTGGTCCGCGAATTGAGATTCGATCATCTCGGGCTCAGGCCGGCTCATTAATAGGGTTAAGACCGATTCAGACTCGGGTAGGCCAGCGCATCGGGTTTCGAGCCATCCGGACTCAAGTCCCACATACCTTAATTTCACCAACAATTTGCAAGGTCAAACTTGGTCAAGGTTGTCTTCCCCAAATTCTTCAAGCTTTCTTCAATGGAGGTCAAGAGAGTTTTATAATTTCTAAAAAGAGTATAGGAGAGTTTGAATGGATGAATGAGGGTTTGGGGAATGTTTTAGGGGTTTAAGAGACCTTCGGGTACCAAAAAGGGGGCTTAAGGAAATGTTAAATCACGAAAATACCATTAATAAAATGCAACTTTCCGTGACTAAGCAGAGTGAGATGGCTGCTACAGTGCCCATCTCACTGTTCACGCTCCGTTCAACCCTCCATCACACCACACTTAGACAATTTTCAGCACGAAATCTCGGAGGACTTTCTGGAACACTTGACGAGCATTTTGACGGACCGTTTGGAGGTTGACTGGCCGTGTAGAGGTCCCATGAGCCCAACCTTAGACCCCTAGACTCAGCCATGGCTTGTCCTACTTGGGTAGACCCGCGCATCGGGTTTTGAGCCATTCGCACTCAGCCCAGCCCATTAATCGGGTTTCTAGGTGATCATGTTTGGTTCCATCCACGAATCGAGATTCGATCGTCTCGGGTTTGGGCCTGCCCATTAATAGGGTTAAGACCGATTCGGACTCAAGAAGGCCCGCGCATTGGATTTTAAGCCATCCAGAATCGGCCCGGCCCATTAATTGGGTTTCCAGGTGATCGTGTTTAGTTCGATCCGTGAATCGAGATTCGATCGTCTCAGGCTCGGGCCAGCCCATTAATAGGGTTAAGACCGGTTTGGACTCGGGTAGGCCTGCGCAACGGGTTTCATGCCATCTAGACTCGGCCCAACCCATTAATCGGGTTTCCATGTGATCGTGTTCAGTTCATCCTGAGAATCAAGATTCGACCATCTCGGGCTCGGGCTCGGGCTCGAGCTCGGGCTAGCCCATTAATACAATTAAGACCGGTTTGGACTCGGGTAGGCCCGCACATCGGGTTCGAGCCATCTAGACTTGTTCGGGCCCATTAAATGGGTTTCCAGGTGATCGAGTTCGGTTTGGTCCGCGAATCGAAATTCGACCAGCTTGAACTCAGGTCGGCCCATTAATAAGGTTAAGACCGATTCAGACTCAGGTAGGCTCACGCATCAGATTTTGAGCCATCCGGACTCGGCCCGGCCTATTAATCGGGATTCCAGGTGATCGTGTTCGGTTGTACCCACGAATCGAGATTCAACCGGCTCTGAATCGGGCTGCCCCATCAAAAGGGTTAAGACCGGTTCTACTCGGGTAGGCCCGCACATCGAGTTTCGAGCCGTTCGGACTCAGCCTGGCCCATTAATCGGGTTTTCAAGTGATCGTGTTCGGTTCGGTCCGCAATTTGAGATTCGACCAGCTCGAGATCGGGCCGACCCATTAATAGGGTTAAGATTAGTTAAGACTCGGGTAGGCCCGCACATCGGGTTTCGAGCCATCTGGACTCGGCCGGCCCATTAATCAGGTTTCCAGGTGATCGTGTTCGGTTCGGTCCGCGAATCGAGATTCGACCGTCTCGAGCTTGGGCCGGCCAATTAATAAGGTTAAGACCGGTTCAAACTCGGGTAGGCCCGCGCATTGGGTTTCAAGTCGTTAGGACTCGGCCCCGGCCTATTAATTGGGTTTCCAGGTGATCGTGTTTGGTTCGGTCCGCGAATCGAGATTCGACCATCTCGGGCTCGGACCAGCCCATTCATAGGGTTAAGACCAATTCGGACTCGGGTAGGCCCGCGCATCAGGTTCCGAGCCATACGGACTCGGCACGGCCCATTAATCGAGTTTTCAGGTGATCGTGTTCGGTTCGGCCCGCGAATCAAGATTCGACCGGCTCGGGCTCGGGCTGGCCCCTTAATAGAGTTAATACTAGTTGAGAATCTGGTAGGCCCGCGCATCGGGTTTCAAGCTATCCGGACTCGGCCAGGCCCATTAATAAGGTTTCTAGGTAATTGTGTTTGGTTCGGTCCGTGAATGAAGATTCGACTATATCGGGCTCGGGCCGGCCCATTAATAGAGTTAACACCGGTTCAGACTAAGGTAGGCCTGCGCATTGGGTTTAGAGCCATCCGAACTCGGCCTGGCCTATTAATCGAGTTTTCAGGTGATTGTGTTCGGTTCAATCCGCGAATCGAGATTCAACCGTCTCAGGTACGAGCTGGCCCATTAATAGGGTTAAAACCGGTTCGAACTCGGGTAGGCCCGCGCATCGGGTTTCGAGCCGTCTGGACTCAGCCAGGCCCATTAGTCGGGTTTCTAGGTGATCGTATTTGGTTTGGCCCGCGAATCGAGATTCGACCGTCTCGGGCTCAGACCGCCCATCAATAGGGTTAAGATCGGTTTGGACTCGGGTAGGCTCGCGCAACGGGTTTCGAGCCTTCCGGACTCGGCCCGACCCATTAATCAGGTTTCCAGTTGATCATGTTCGGTTTGGCCCATGAATCGAGATACAACCTGCTCGGGCCGGTCTATTAATAGGGTTAAGACCGGTTCGAACTCGGGAAGGCCCGCGCATTGAGTTTTGAGCCGTCCGAACTTGGCCCGGCCCATTAATCAGGTTTCCAGGTGATCGTTTTCGGTTTGGTCTGTGAATCGAGATTCGACCGGCTCGGACTCGGGCCGGCCCATTATAAGGGTTAAGATCGGTTCGAACTTGAGTAGGCCCGCGCATCGGGTATTGAGCTGTCCGGACTCGGCCCGGCCCATTAATCGGTTTTCCAGGTGATCGTGGCCAGTTTGGCCCGTGAATCAAAATTCGACCATCTCAGACTCGGGCCGGCCCATTAATAGGGTTAAGACCAGTTAGGACTCGGGTAGGCCCGCGCATCAGGTTTCGAGCCGTCCGGACTCGCCCCGGCCCATTAATCGGGTTTCCAGGTGATCGTGGTCTGTTCGACCCGCGAATCAAGATTCGATCGTCTCTGGCTCAGACCGGTCCATTAATTGGGTTAAGACCGATTCGGACTCGAGTAGGCCAGCGCATCAGATTTTGAGCCATCCAGAATCGACCCGGCCCATTAATCGGGTTTCCAAGTGATCGTGTTTGGTTCGGTCCGTGAATTGAGATTCGACCGTCTCGGGCTCGGGCCAGCCCATTAATAGGGTTAAGACCGGTTTAGACTCGGGTAGGTCGGCGCATCGGGTTTCATTTCATTCGGAATCAGACCGGCCCAGGGCATCAAAAAAAATTCGAATGTAATTTTTCTCTTAAGCCTCTCTTGTAAGGAACATTCTCTGATCATCAATATAATCAAGAACTCATTTGTGAGTATATTATTTTCTTTTCTTAAAGCAATGAATGCTTATATTAGTTGGTTTACTGATGAAGTTTTATATGCAATTTTGCAAGCTTTACCCCTCTGCCAAGATTTGAAAGAGGAAATATTGTTCAGACTCTGTCTTAAAATATCGGATGAATATTATGAATCCAAACAGTGGTTGTTCGAATAAAACCCACTATTCATTTACTGTTCATAATTTAGCATCCCAAAAGATCCGCTCAGGACCAACTTTTCCCTCCTCCCTTTACTTAAAAGTATTGATCCTTTTGTATTCAATTATGTTCATGCGGACCTAAGTCGAACCTAAGCTTCTGCCATTCCATCAATGTTCCATTCATTGATTCCTGTTCCATCAGTAGAGGAGGCAGGGTGAAATATGTCTTCCTCAAACTGTACGTCAGGGAAGGACGGTTTGGGATAATAGTTATGCTTATGAGGATACCTACTTTGGGTAGAGGATTGCAAAGCACTAACAGACTTTCCTTAGGACACATTTAGCTTTTAAAGTTGTTTACTGATCTTATCCAAAAGATCGGAGGATTTACTGAAGTCTTTAGATAACTCCGAGAAAGTTTCTTTACAGAACTCAGGGATTCTAATGATGGGGTTGGTATCTATGTGAATACCAGGTTTGGAAGAACTGGGTTTTTCTCCAAAAACACTAGTCTGCTTGATAGTGTTTCTAGTCTCTTCAATTTGTTTGGAGACAACATGAAGAACTTGATTGGTGTAGTTATTTTGCTCAAGTATTTTGTTGACGTCTTGAGCTGTAATGAGAGCTCCTTCTTTGTCAGAGGGCTTCTTGAAGGGACAGGCTTTCAAGATTTCTTTCCTATAAGGAATGTTCAATCCTTCTAGAGGAGGAGTAACACTATCAACTACTTGTTCTTTAGTATACCATCTTTGAACAAGTCCTTGCAAAGTAGATTTGGTGTGATCAATTTGTCCTGTACATTCAAACCATTTGAAGAATTCAATTTCCGTTTTGAATTTCTTCATGTCTTTATACCATTTATCTCTGAATGCTTTCCTTTGATTCAGAGTATAAGTGGCCTTGTACCAATCAATATTGGTTTTATGTTCAGGGGATTTCCACCATTCTCTGATGAGTTTTTCATTGAGGGTAAAATCATCATCATCCGAGGTGAGGACATCGATAGAACTAACCTTCTTATGACTAGGATTCATTTCACTAGGGGTAGGACTACCAGTGATGGTATCATCATAGTAGACCTTAGGAATATTTCTAGAAAAGTCAACACCCTGAACCTTTCCAGGTTGGTTGGCTTCTGAAACACCTGAATCTTCATCTTCCTCCCAAGGGTTGAAAGAAGAGGGTCTGGCCGAAGACATTCTTCTACTTGAAGAAGCTTGGCTAAAAGAGTTGGATCTTAAAATTTTAAGATTAATAGATCCATCTGGAAACTGGATAACCTGATCAATCTTAGATCTGTCAGGTTGAAAGGGTTGAGGATTAGTGATAGAGTCAAATTTTCACTCTTCATCCATGAGAATATCATTACATTTAAGTAACCTAGGAACGAAGGTGGTACTTTGTTCTTGGTTTGCTTCCATGAGCATGGTAGCACCTTTTTCACTTTCAAAAATAGCCTTTGGGGCTATTGTAGAAGACATTAGCTTATAATATACCTGATATATTATAGCTATTTCTCTGGTATCTAATTTGCTATTCATGTTCTTGGTTTTGACATTAAGTGTCAAGGTGTCAAGAATATTGGGATCGTTAATATCGACAGTAAAATTGGGATAACAGTTAAAGTATACAGGACCATTAGCCAGGTTACTTTCTAATACTCCTAACAGAGAGTCATCAAAGTTTAACATTCTAGCATCTCTAAGAAGTAAGCACAAAGGAATATTTAAACCTTTACGGAAAAGAGGTTTAACAGCCACTTGGATTAAACCGATATGTAAAAATTTAAAATCTTTGCGATACTTAGAAATATCAGCGGAAATTAACAACTTGATAGTTTCAAGAGAGTTATTTATAGCAAGTGTAGATTCGCAAGTTTTAATATTCAATTTCTTTAAGAAAAGTTTCCTATTTGATAAACAGTATCAAAAGGCTGTTTAGGAATAGACCAGTTTTGTAAATCATGTTCTATTTTAGAAATAGACAAATTCAAACTATTAGCAGTATGCTGATTTTGATTCATTTTGAAATGTGTGTCTTGAACTAAGGAAGAAGTGTAAATAAGTTCAAATAAGAAATCTAAGTTAAAAGTTTTAACAGTAGTTTATATTAAAGAGATTCGTTGAAACAATAAAAGGAATGAACAGTCTTATTCTGAGGATATTATACACAGACTTGGATTTTGCAAGAATGATTAGGACTATGCTAGGTCTGTCTACAGTCTACACGCCTGTCCTTTTGGCTTAACGACTGTCCGCGACTGACCAACTCACGCCTAAGAGAATTCTTCACCTTGTCAATATCACCATAGAATAATGACTGTATATTCATAATATTTCTTTAAGAAACTTTTTAACATAAACTATTATTACAACCTTTAACTAATAGTTCTTAATTTAAACTTACATAGTTACTTCCTTAGCTCAGACACTAAGGAATTAGCTACTCATGCTTGAATGCATGTACAAGACGTAAACAACATGTAGATACAAACAGTATGAACAGTATGGCTCTGATACCATTAACAGGATCTTAGGTCCGCAAGGTCCGCATAAACATAATCGAATACAAAAGGATCAATACTTTTAAGTAAAGGGAGGGAATAGTTGGTCCTGAGCGGATCTTTTGGGATGCTAAATTATGATTATTAAATGAATAGTGGGTTTTATTCTAACAACCACTGTTTGGATTCATAATATTCATTCGATATTTTAAGACAGAGTCTGAATAATATTTCCTCTTTCAAATCTTGGCAGAGGGGTAAAGCTTGCAAGATTGCATATAAAACTTCATCGGTAAACCAATTAATATAAGCATTCATTGCTTTAAGAAAAGAAAACAAGATACTCACAAATGAGTGCTTGATTATATTGATGATCAGAGAATGTTCCTTACAAGAGAGGCTTTTAGAGAAAATTACATTCGAATTTTTTTCTGATGTCTTCCTTTGTTTTACAGAGAGTCTTTATATAGACTTCTCCAGATAAGGAAGAATCCTTCATCCTTGTTTTGATTGGCAATCTTCAGATTATCTTATCCTTGACTGGGTCCCTTGTCGGTAGGTGGAATTTTCTTTGTAAGTAGATGCTTCATCTTTTCGAATAGTCCAAAAGACTTTCGGTGGCTGGGTCCTACTGGAATGATTAATCAAAATAATTTCGGTTCTTCGAACCTCTATTTTTCCCCTTTGATAATTCCGGTTCTAAGAACCTCTATCAGGGAGATTGATTATTCCGATTTTTAAAAACCTCAATCAGGATTAATCACAAAAGAGGTCATGATAAGACTGTGCTAATCCTTTTGGTTTTAGCATAGCTCCATTGTCATCACTTTGTGAGGAGGCTTCATCTAGCAACTTCATGATTTCTTCTTCGTTTGGATCGTCATCTATTTCTGACAAGGCTTTTTGCAATCTTCTTTTTAGATCGCTTTTAGGAGTGGACTTCTTTGTGGGATCCTTTTGGGAGAATTGCTGTTGTTGTGACTTTGAGGGGATTTCCTTTGGAGCTGGAATCCGTCCGGACTCGGCCCAACCCAATAATCGGGTTTCTAGGTGATCGTGTTTGATTCGACCCGCGAATCGAGATTTGACCATCTCGGTCTCGGACCGGCCCATTAATAGGGTTAAGACTAGTTCAAATTTGGGTAGGGCCGCGCATCGAGTTTTGAGCCGTCCGGACTCGGCCCGACACATTAATCGCGTTTCCAGGTGATCGTGTTCTGTTCGGCCTGCGAATCGAGATTCGACTGTCTCAGGCTCGAGCCGGCACATTAATAGGGTTAAGACCGGTTTAGATTCAGGTAGGCCCGCGCATCGGGTTTCGATCCGTCCGGACTTCGCCCGACCCTATAATTGGGTTTCCAGGTGATCGTGTTCGGTTCCACTCGAGAATCGAGATTCGACTGTCTCGGGCTCAGGCCAGCCCATTAATAATGTTAAGACAAGTTCGGACTCGAGTAGGCCTACACATCGGGTTTCGAGCCATCCTGACTCGGCCTGGCCCAATAATCGGGTATCTAGGTGATCGTGTTTGGTTCTTCCCGCGAATCAAGATTTGACCGTCTCAGGCTCGGGCCCGATTCAGACTCGAGTAGGCCCGCGCATCGGGTTTCAAGCCGTCAGGACTCTGCCTGACCCATTAATCGGGTTTCCAGGTAATCGTGTTCGGTTCAGCCCACAAATTGAGATTTGACCGTCTCGGGCTCGGCCCGGCCCATTAATAGGGTTAAGACCAATTCAGACTCGGGTAGTCCCGCGCATCGGGTTTCGAGCCATCCGGACTCGGCCTGACCCAATAATCGGGTTTCTAGGTGATCATGTTCGCTTCTGCCCGCGAATTGAGATTCGACAGTCTCGTGCTCAGATCGACCCATTTATAGGGTTAAGACAAGTTCGGACTCAGGTAGGCATGCGCATCGGGTTTCGAGCTGTTCGGATTCGGCTCGATCCAATAATCGGGTTTCTAAGTAATCGTGTTTAGTTCTGCCCGCGAATCGAGATTTGACCGTCTCGGGCTCGGGACTGGTTCAGACTCGGGTAGGCTTACACATCGGGTTTCAAGCAGTTTGAACTCGGCCCAACACATTAATCGGGTTTCCAGGTGATTGTGTACGATTCAGCCCGCGAATTTAGATTCGACCGTCTCGGGCTCGGGCCGGCCCACTAATAGGGTTAATATCGGTTCAGACTCAGTTAGGCCCGCACATCGGGTTTCGAGTCGTCCGGACTCGTCCCTTTCCATTAATCGGGTTTCCAGGTGATCGTGTTCGGTTTGGCCCACGAATCGAGATTCGGCCGTCTTGGGCTTAGGCGGACCCAATAATAGGGTTAAGTCCAGTTCGGACTCGGGTAGGCCCACGCTTCGAGTTTCGAGCCATCCAGACTCGGCCCGACCCAATAATCGGGTTTCCAGGTGATCCTGTTCGGTTCATCCCGCGAATAGAGATTCAACCGTCTCGTGCTTGGGCCTGCCCATTAATAGGGTTAAGATCGGTTCAGACTCGGGTAGGCCCACACATCGGGATTCGAGCCATCCGGACTCAGCCCGACCTATAAATCGGGTTTCCAGGTGATCGTGTTCGGTTCAGCCAGCGAATCGAGATTCTACCATCTTCTGCTCGGGTCGACCCATTAATAGGGTAAAGACCAGTTCAGACTCGGGTAGGCCCGCTTATCGGGTTTCGAGCCAGCTAGACTCGGCCCGACCCATTAATCGGGTTTCAAGTGATCGTGTTTGGTTAAGCCTGCGAATCGATATTCGGCTGTCTCGGGTCAACCCAATAATAGGGTTAAGACCGGTTTGGACTCGGGTAAGCCCGCGTATCGGGTTTCGAGCTGTCCGGACTTGGCTCGACAAATTAATCAGGTTTCTAGGTGATCGTGTTCGGTTAGGCTCACGAATCGAGATTCAACCATCTCTGGCTCAGACCGACCCATTAATAGGGTTAAGATCTGTTTGGATTTGGGTAGGCCCGTGCATCGGGTTTCGAGCCATCCGGACTGGGTCCGACCTATTAATCGGGTTTCCAGGTGATCATTTTTTGTTCGGCCAGTGGATCGAGATTCGACCATCTCGGGCTCGGGCCAGCCCATTAATAGGATTAAGACCGGTTCAGACTCGAGTAGGCTCGCGCATCGGGTTTATAGCCATCCGGACTCGGCCGGGCCCATTAATCGAGTTTCCAGGTGATCAAGTTTGGTTCATCCCGCGAATCCAGATTCGACCATCTCGGGCTCGGGCCGGCTCATTAATAGGTTTAAGACCAATTCAGACTCGGATAGGCCCGCGCATCGGTTTTCGAGCCGTCCGGACTCGGCTTGGCCCATTAATCGGGTATCCAGGTGATCATGTTCGGTTTATCTCGTGAATCGAGATTGGACCGTCTCGGGCTCGGGCCGGCCAATTAATGGGGTTTTGACCGGTTCAGACTCGAGTAAGCCCGCGCATCAGGTTTTGAGCCGTCCGAACTCAGCCCGGCCCATTAATTGAGTGTCTAGGTGATCTTGTTCGGTTTGGCCCACAAATCGAGATTCGACCGTCTCATGCTCGGGCCGGCCCACTAATAGGGTTAAGATCGGTTCAGACTCGGGTAGGTCTGCGCATCGAGTTTCGAGCCATTCAGACTTGGCCTAGCCCATTAATACGGTTTCCAAGTGATCGTGTTTGGTTCAGCCCACGAATCGAGATTCGACTATCTCGGGCTTGGCCTGGCCCATTAATAGGGTTAAGACAGGTTCTGACTCGGGTACACCCGCGCATCGGGTATCAAGCCGTCCAGACTCGACCCGACCCATTAATTGAGCTTCGAGGTGATCGTGTTCAGTTCGGCGTGAGAATCAAGATTCAACCGTCTCGAGCTCGGGCCAACCCATTAATAGGGTTAAAACCAGTTCAGACTCGGGTAGGCCCACACATCGGGTTTCGAGCCATCCAGACTCAGCTCGACCCATTAATCGGTTTTCCAGGTTATCGTGTTCGATTCGGTCTGCGAATCGAGATTCGACCGGCTCGGACTCGGGCCGGCCCATTAATAGGGTTAAGATTGGTTCAGACTCGGTTAGGCCCGTGCATCTGGTTTCGAGCTGTCCGGACTCAGCCTGACTTATTAATCGGGTTTCCAGGTGATCGTGTTCGGTTTGGCCCACGAATCGAGATTCGACCAGCTCGGGCTCAGGTCGGCCCATTAATAGGTGTAAGACCGGTTCAGACTCGGGTAGGCCCGCACGTCAATTTTTGAGCCGTCCAGACTCGGCCTGACATATTAATCGTGTTTCTAGGTGATATTGTTTGGTTCAGCCCGCGAATTGAGATTCGACCGTCTCTGGCTCGGGCCGGATCATTAATAGGATTAAGACCGGTTCAGACTCGGGTAGGCCCGCGCATCGAGTTTTGAGCCGTCCAGACTCGACCCGGCCCATTAATCAGATTTCCAGGTAATCGTGTTCGGTTAGGCCCGCGAATCGAGATTTGACCATCTTGGGCTCGGGCCGGCCCATTAATAGGGTTAAGACTGGTTCGGACTCGGGTAAGCCCACGCATCGGGTTTCGTGCCGTCCGCACTCTGCTCGACCCATTAATCGGGTTTCCAGGTGGTCGTGTTTGGTTCGGCCCGCGAATCAAGATTCGACCGTGTCGGGCTTGGGTCAGCCCATTTACAAAACTTGTCTATTCCTAAACAGCCTTTTGATACTGTTTATCAAATAGGAAACGTTTCAAAACTTTTCTTGAAAAAATTGAATATTAAAACTTGCGAGTCTACGCTTTCTATTAATAACTCTCTTGAAACTATCAAGTTGTTAATTTCCACTGATATTTCTAAGTATCGCAAAGATTTTAAATTT
>JBCEWC010017079.1:0-12719 GCA_038996855.1 Solanum aculeatissimum
TCTTTATTTCTATTCAAAGACTGAGATATACTGATTTTCATTAGTTTTTATGTTAGATGCTTTTTACACTCGTGACACCAGGTTTTGGGATATATATTTTAAGTGGATGACTAATTATTTTTGGGTTGGAATTATGTGGTCTTTTAGTCATGACCCCATTTTGGGTCGTGACAAAATAGGTGATCCAATGACTTTAAAGTTGTGAAGGTATGTTAAGGTTATTTCCTAAGTATTTTAAGTGTGTTGAATGTGGTTCGAGGTCATAAGGGAAACCCAAGGTCAAGACAAGTTCAAAACTTTTCAATCGGCTAAATTTTGATATAAGTTCATGGAAGGGTCAACTTCAAATGGTCATATATATTAGCACATAATGATCTAAGAGACCCATAATATATCAAATTGTAGATAATTGAATTATATTTCCAACTCATCTGATTTTTCCTTAATTGGATTTTGGAGTAAACTGTTATGATCGTTTTACTGAAGTCTGCTGCATCTGTAAATTTTGGTGATCCGTCGAATAATTCAACGATCTGTCGATTTAGACCGTCGAAACGCTCCGAAGAAGATTAGAATCTTTTAAGAAGGGTGATCCAAGGTTCCCGTTCAGTGTACCGCCGAATGGCTCCGTGATGGGACCCCTAGATCGTCATTTTAGCTGCCAGAACTCATCAAAAAGTTATTTTTTTCAATCTTAATGATTATTTGACATTCCCAAAAGGTTATTTTTATCCTTTTCCCCCTAATTAACTTCCCTAAGCCTAGAATACACCCTAATAGCTTTAACCTAAAAATCCTTGAAAACATTGGAATTTGGAGTTTAAAGTTCTCCCAAAGAAGAGGCTATAATTCTTCATCTTCTAGAGCAAACTAAAGATTTCTTCAAGATATTTTTTTTCTCTTCTAGGTACGTAAGACTAACTAAATCATGAATTTTGTTCTTTCATGTGCCACATGTATAGGATTGATTAAATTGTGAATGAATTGAACCTTCCATGGATGTTTTCTTGAAAGATTTCCTTAAATTCTAGTGTATTTCTACATAATTTTGCATGAATGATGATTTTTAGGAATTAAACACTTGAACTAGATGATTTTATTTTTCTATGTGAACCCTAAAATAAATCCTTGTTATTTTCATATATTGCACTTAAATGGGTATGCATGAGTATGATTTGAGCCGAAAGAGTTCACAAATTTCATAAATGGTTTAACTCTACTTTTGTACCTAAATATTATTAGTGGGATGATGGATGATAGAAAGTCTTTGTGACTCATGAGATAATCATAAAAGAATGTTCCTAACCAAAGAGTTGATAGTTGAGGCGATGGATTGAATTGACAAATGTCCAATGAGACTAGTTGAATGAGTTAATCATAGGGTTAATGTCTTAGAAGCATGTTGAGTCTTGGGAGGAGTATTGAGCACTAAATTGAGTGAGAGTAAGTCCAACTTGAAGTCAATAACTATCTAGCCTGCATAGGAGAGGATTGAACCGTAAAAATGCATGTTTCCCTATTGTCCCAAAAAGAGGACTTGATGTTATTATTATGGATCCACTGATAGGATGTCCTTTACCCTAACAAGGTATTAGATGGATGTGACAACGACAACACTTCGTTGCATCATCAGCGACTCATAGGTGATGGTTGTCGATTAAAGAAACTCCTATATAGGTCTTAATAGTACTTTGAGTGGACTGGATTGGATGGTATATGAGTTATCATTGTCTAAACTGTATTCTTACTTTAGACTCTTGACTTACTGATTGAGTTTCCTACTTATTGAGTTGATGTTATACTACTTTTACATGTTTCATCTTACCATTTTACATACTCGTACATTCCACGTACTGACGTCCATTTGGGCCTGCATCTTTTCATGATGCAGAGACAGGTACTAGTGGTCATCAACAAGCGCCCCGTTGAGGACCCATTGCATTCAGCTGATTGGTGAGTCCTCCCTGCTTTCGGAGGATATCATGTTTTCTCTTCTAGCTTTGAGTTTAGCCTTTTTATTTTATTTTGAGGCAGCCATGGACCTGTCATTGGTACTATTTAGTCAGATGATTTAGAGGTTTCATAGACTAAACTGTCGAGTTATGATTGGATGTTATTTTTGACTAGTTTCTTTCACACTAGTCTTACTTAGTTGATGAATGGACTGTTTGACCTTTGACCTTTGATTATCGTACATTTCGTTGAGTATTTCTTTATAATTGATGTTTTTTGCTATTAGATTGTGATTGAATAAATGTGGTGAAACGGACTGGTTCGGTTGGAGGCTAGCAATAGTCTCTGAGTGTTGGTCACGTCAAGGGTACCCTTTTGGGGTGTGACAAGACAGTTGTTCGAAGTAGCACTCATGCTTGGAGAGAGTAAACAACATCCAATATCAATTTATTATTTTTAGTAAGAACAAACCTATTAATAGAACCCGACAATTCTTTGAAATTTTTTTATCCCTAATATTAGACTTTTAAAAATAATAATACTTAAATATATTTATTTACATCATTTTTTTAGTTTTTGCACTATTCATTATAAATTTGTATTGTTAGAATAGAAATATACTAAGAATATATTGAAATAGTTTATAATTTGCTTATATTAAGCAAAAACTATAGATCAATAACAATTAATAATTTATATTATATTTGTCAATAAGAAATTATCATCTAAAGAATTATATTATTTTTATGCTATATAGAAAACATGTTAATTAAAAAAAAAGATTAACTACACGAAAATTAAAGTCAACTGTATCGCATGGGTATTTGCCAACAGCAAAAAAAAAAAATGCTTGAAAATATTTTTATACAATTAATTTTTTTAGGTCTTATTAATGACAAAATTGTCTTTAATAATTTATCCTGTTCTGGGAGGAAAATGTTAAAGTAGAGGTAGTATATTTTTTATATATTTTTTTATTAATAGACGCATGATACACATACAATACACATATACTAAATTAATATTATTTTAAAAATATGAACGTCCTTAGAAATACTGATTGAATTTTTTACTCTTCATTAAAAGACGTTGTAATAAAAAAAATACCATTTACTATTTTTCTCCAACTATTATTTGATTATATTTAAAATTAATGAGTTCTAAAATATATGATAAAAGAAAAATATATTTTTAAAAATTAAAAAGTCTCAAATATATGAGGAGAGGAAAATATAAGGTAAGAGATATTATGAGAATTAATAATTAAAGAATCCTAAAATATATAGTAGGAGAAAAATATATTTTAAAAATTAAAGAGTCGTAAAATATATGGAAAGGGGAAATTATTTATGGTAAGAGATATTAGGAGAATTAATAATCAAAGAATTCTAAAATATATGGCAATAGGAAAAAATTAAAAATTAAGGAATCTTAAAATGTATGATAAGAAAAAATGGTATGGTAAGAGTTTTAAAGTTTTCTCTCATCAAAATGTACGAAGATTTTTATATTCTTAAGTTTTTTTGTTATTAGACAAGATACAAAAAAATGATATTTTCTTTTACATTTTGTTATTTTTATTTTTAATTATTTTAAGAAATGTCATTCTCCATTAGTATTTTTTATGTAGCACTATTATTTACGAAAGTCAAGTTAGATGAAATAGTTAAACCTGAGTTAAGTATATCAATGTTTATATATTAAGTACAATGTAAAGACTCTTGGCAGATGACTTTCAATTTTCTTTCGATGCAACTTCAAATTGTCATTTTTCGTTTTAACACAATCATTTTTGTTAATGTTAATTTTTAAAAGTTTTATATTTAATAATATATTGTACACACATCAATTTATTGATTTATATGTATATATATACATATATTGGTTATTAATTAATGTGACACACACATAATACAACAAATAAAATTGTCATTTATAATTTTCTTCTCAAACGATTCTTTCATTTTCTTATATAAGGAATCCTAAAGTATATGGTAAGAGAAAAATATAGAGCATGAGATATTAGTTAGAATTAATAATTAAGGAGTTCAAAAATATATAGTAAAATTAAAAATATTTAGAAAATTTTAGGCGTCTCAACAAAGACACGGTTTTGTAAAAAATTGCATTGGTTAATTTTCTTATCTTATTTCTTTTACTTATGAAAGTTATCTATATTTTTAATACTTCATGATTAATCAATCTTTATTTGCAAATTTGTTTCTTCTAAGTTGATTGATAAAAAATCCAACCATTTGTCTATTTATGGAGGTGAACAACACTCTTCAAATTATTTATAATAATAAGAGAATCTAAAGTTTTGTGTTTTTAACTCTCAAGTACAATCGGATGAATTACTTCAAGATTTTTTCCTTTATTATTTGAATAATAACTTATTAATTCAAAGTACTATTACTCTTAAAGAAGTTGAAAGACTAATCTTTTTATTTTCATATTTCTGAAAAATCAAAGTGTCAATTCTTTAAATTATGTTATTTGACAATATTTTTTAAAGAATCATGAAAAAATATATTTTAAAAAATATTTAATGAAATATAGTTTTTCAAAGTTACCTTATATGATCATTTTGATACCGAATAAAACAAATAGAACTATACAAATTATTCATAAAATATACTCTTTACTTTATATTTAAATTAAATGAATATTTAAGGTCATCCATTATTATATCTTTTACTTAGAATTGTGTAGGCTAGGTATGAAAAAATCTTGGTAGAGAGTGTTATTCCCGAATGAGGTCTGTTAATTCTGAATTTGAATTAGTTGGACTTTGTGTTACACTTGGTAAAATTATCAAAATACCCTTAGATGAGAGAATGCGTCATAACACATCTTCCCAAACTCTTTTGGCAAATACAAGGTTGGAATCGCGATTAACACGAAAAATTATATGAAAAAATATTCTTGGTTAATTTTTAGAACAACCGGATCAAAGATAAATTTTTCGAAGCAAAAATGCATTTCCAGAAAAGTGCGCGACATGTCCACATCGTGGACTTGTCACGGATTTGCACTTAGTGGTAATTCTAATATTTTCTATGGGATTAGAAAATTAATTGGAAAAGTTTTGGAGGAAATTGTACATGTGGCGACAGGTCCGCGTCACGGACCTGATCCGCCGACTTATTACATCGAAGTTTAAAATTTAAATCTTTTGATGGGCATTCTAGAATTTTCCCTATCCCCCCCTAAACTTAATATACGACCAATATAGGTCATTTTTTAATCTAAAAAGGATTTCTAAATCCATTCTAAAGTCCCTTAAGCTAAAACTAAGCAGAGACTTTGAGTGAAAAAGAGGAGGAAGAGCTAGGGCTAAAGCGATTGAGGTCAATTCCTTGCGAAGTTGAGTGTCTTCCTTCATCCCAGGTATGTAAGGCTAAACTAAAACATGAGAATGTTCTTCCATGTGCCCCTTTGATGGTAATAGAAAGATTGTGAAAGTGTTGACCTCTATGCATATTTTTCATGAATGTTTTCTTGCAAATCATATACATTCTATGTATTTTCCTATGTTGATGATCATCATAAACTTGATTTTACTGATTAAATACTTTTCATGAGTTATTTTAGAAACCCTATGTGTTATTACATAAAAGATTGCATGAATGAACTCAAGGATTGAGTCTATAGCCTTGATAACATGATTATGATTGTGACTGAGCATGATGATAGGTTGATAGAACTCGATGGTCCTATGAATATTCATAATTGAACTCTAAAAGATTGACCTAAATTGAAAGTCCTCTTACTTGATTGTCTAATTCACTCTTAAAATATTGATGAGATTGATTAGTCAAATTGTTGAAAGATGTGATTGAGAACTGATTGGATGATTGATAGACCAAAAGGCTCAATTGTGATAGAATTAATGGATTGATAAGAGTCCTTATGAGGCTCATGAATGGTTTGATTGAGGTTGATTGTCTTATGAGCATTGAGTCTTGAGAAGAGTATCGAGCACCTGAGAAGAGTATCGAGCACCAAATTGAGTGAAAGTAGTCCAACTCAAACTCATATAACTACGTGAACAAACGTAGGTGAGGATTGAACTGTTAAGTTGAATGATTCCTCTTGATTAGGTCCCTAAAATAATAGAGAACATTCTTTCCGATCCATAGTGGATCAATTCGTTCTTACCTTGGCAAGGTATGGCCAGTTATGACAATATCAATGTGATTGTTGTACGATCACTGACTCATAACTGATTGTTATCAAATAAGAGAAACTCTCAGATAGGTTTTATACTAATAGTACTCTGCTTGGATGCGATTAAATTGGTAATGATGGGTCATTTGTCTACTTTTTATTCTTGATTTAGATAGACATATGACATTTCTGATTGAGTTCTTTACCTCTTGATTTGAGTTATCTGAGTTGATAACATTTTACCTTGATGCATGTTTCATTCAACCATTTTGCATACTCGTACATTTCACGTACTGAAGTCCATTTGGACTGCTTCATTTTATGATGCAAAGGCATGTACTAGAGATCATCAATAGGCACTTCATTGAGAATCTATTGCAGTCGGTTGATCTGGTGTGTCCTCCCCTGCTTCCGGAGGATGCACATTTACACTATCATGTAGCTTGAGTCTAGTATTTTACTTGCTTTTATTTTGACTTGAGGTAGCCATGGTGTAACAACCCAGAAATTTTGAAAACTTTATTGATACGTAGTTCACTGATTTCAAGCTTGGTTGGTATGGTTTATGGTTGTCATGTGTCCCATTTATCAAGCCATGGTCAAAGGGATTCCATTGGTTGAGTTTTTATATGAACCATTGGGAGGATCGACTTTAATTGGGAATATCTCTTATCACAAGAAGAACTGGGTAGTCCATCACCTATCAAATTGAAGTTCTTGAGTTATATTTCCAACGCCCTTGGTTTCACTTGATTTGGAATTCGGATGAAGAAGTTATGACCTTTTTAGTAAGACTGCCTGTGCAAAAGTTTTTCTGGAAAATTTGATTAAGGAATGGGACTACGGGACCCCAGAGGGTCGTGATCCACCAAATGGCTCATATAGATGTCTCGTGGTCCTTAATACGAGGTGTAACAAAGTTTTTCGTGAAGATCTTGACCTAAAGATTGGTTCTAAGTATAAGGTTAGTGTTCCGGAGTTCACGTCAACGAGATGAAAGCCCTTACAGGCCATTTGAGCCTTGATGAGTTGTGTGGATTCATGGTTCCAAAGCATTACTGAAAATTGGCCAAGTGAGGTTCCATGAACCATTTCACGGTCTGTGTGAGGGCTCATAGTTCGTGTAGCCTCCCGATGGTCATTGGAGTGAAAATTTTTTAAGTATGGAATTACCGTCTCGGACCTTCATTAGTGAAATGTTTTCTAAGTGTTGCTCGATGGACGGGTTCACGACCCGTGTAACTTCACACGGTCTGTAAAATTGACCATTTAAATTACCCTTGACAACCATTTTTTAAGGCTCATTCATTAATGATTCAATTATAATTTTGGTGATTCCCCAAGGTCATTTTAGTCTTCCTAAGACCTCCTAAACATATGATTTAACCTATACACCACTCTTCTCTCATTCAAATTCATTCAACACTTAGAATATTCAAACTCAAGGTAATCTCTTGGATCCGAAGATACAAAGAACACTACGACGAATGACCCAAGACAACACCAACAATGCCACAAATGATGTGACAAATGCAGTGCTAAACAGAAATAATGGTGACAACAATCCACTATAACCACAAGGTTTGCAAGCCGCAACAAATAAGTAGAATCAATATCACCTTGACCCTATGGCAATTGATTTTACGGGAGCTATTTTGTTACCCCCACTACCAGATGACACAAAGTTTATCATTTCGAGTGGATTGCTTTAGATGTTGTAGAATTGCAGGTTGTTTGCGTGGCTATCGTTAGAGGATCCTCATAACCATCTACACAATGTTGTGTTCATTTGTAAGAGTATGATGGGAAACCAAAATCTCTCCATGGATACCATTGGGCTCTGCGTCTTCCCACTTTCTCTTACTGGAAACACAACGTTATAGTTATCAGAGCTCCCACAGAGTTCGATCACCAGTTGGGAAGAATTGTGACAACCTTTTTGGAAAGGGTTTTCTCTATCTTGAAGAAGATGAGGCTGAAGCCAGAGATCAATAACTTCGAGAAGATTCCTTGTGATTCGATCGGTGCTATGTGGAAGAGGTTCACAAAATGTCTAAGATGTGTCCCTGACCACACGATTGTTGATGAAGCCCTGGTGGAGATCTTCTACAAAGCCCTTGATGAGAATGTTCAAGTTATCGCTAACACAATTATGAGGGGAGTTTTCATTGATCATCTATTCTAAGAGTTGGCTCAAAGGTTGGAATGTGTGGTCAAAACCAATCGTGCATGGGGTACGCGGGAGAAATCTACTACAAAGAGCTCATTCTCAGTTAGCACTAGTCTGGAGGACACACAAGCCAGTGAGGATGTGATACAACAATTGGCGCAAATTAATACTAATGTTGAGATGTTGATGAAGCAGAACATGGAGCGGGTAAATGCTGTAACTCATCATCCCTCTCACCTACCCATGTACGAGGAATCATACTATGAGGAGAACACATGCTTTGTTACAGAGAAGATGATGGGTTTTTGGCCTAATGCCCAAGGGTCCAATCAGGACTATTGGTGCCAAGGGAAAGAAAACCAAGATCGAAATTATGGAAGAGATGGAGCCTTCAGAGAAAATAATAACAGAGGAGGCTACTATGACGGGCAGATGGGACCAGACAAAGATACTGATTGGGGTTGCAGAGAAGGTTTTAGAAATGGTCCATACATTCCACCACACAATCGGGATGCTGAAGTTGGCTCATCTCGCATTAAGGAGATGTTCGACCGGTTGCTGAAAAAAGGTTGGTACAAAAGATGAGAAACCGCATAAAATCCTAAGAATGATAGGCAATACATGGCTATCACAACTTGCAGTGGAAAACAGACAGTTGATCCTCCGCTACCGGTAGACAATAAAGATGTTCATGATGAGAGTGCGATGAATAAGTAGGATGAAGCTAGAGATGATCATATGGTGAATGAGAAAAGCAATGTTGCACCACAACAGTTGAGACATATTCCTTGACCTCCTCCTTCCTTCCCTCAGAGACTAAAGAAAAAAGAGGAGGATGGTAAGTTTAAACACTTTCTCTCCATGTTGAATCAACTCTCCATCAACATTCTATTGATTGAGGTGTTGGAGAAGATGCCTGACTATGCTAAGCTTATGAATGATCGGGTTACTAAGAAGCGCACTGTGAGTCAAGAGCTCTCCTAAGAGCTCCAACACTGCAGTGTAATTTTTACTAGATCCTTGGAGCAGAAACATGAAGACCTAGACACATTTCCCATTTTTTGCACTATAGGTGATGTGGAGTTCGCAAGGGCACTGTGCGATCTTTGTGCCAACATAAATTTGATGCCCCTTGTGATCTTCAAGAAATTTGGTTTGGAAACCCCTACCTCGATGAGAATGAGACTGTTGATGGCTGAAAAGATGGTGAAGAAGCCATTGGGGATACTTTATGACATCCTCGTCAAAGTTGATAGGTTCGTCTTCCTTTCAAACTTTATGATCCTGGACTGCAAAGTCAACTTCGATATCCCAATCATCTTGGGAAGGCCTTTCCTATCCACTGGGAGAGCCCTAGTGGATATGGAATCTGACCAACTCAAGTTCAAATTGAACTACGAAGAAGTTGTCTTCAATGTCTGTCAGATAATAAAGAGGGAAAATGAGCTCAAGATGGAAGTATGGGATGTTGATGAATCTAAGTAATCAATAAGTCCACGTCATGCCGGGACAATAAATCAGGCGCTTCTTGGGAGGTAAGCCAAGTTATTTGATGTAATAGGATAACTGTTGTTTGTTTTTTAGTTTTAGAATGCTAGGTATTTTTAATTTTCAATAGTTTTTCTTGTAAATTTTGAATAATGGACTAGTGGAATATAGGATAACAGTGTGCTTATGAAGGTTCTGTAGGTGCAAGGCCAAGCTGGCCATTTTGGGCCAAAAATCTAGTTCTACGACTGATTATACGGGTCGTACTTGATTGTACGACCCATATACCAGCTCATAAAATCTTCCGGTGAGCAAAACATAGATGCACTCCAGTCCACGATCCAACTTGATGATTTGTATATTAATATATGGGTCATGAATGGGGCTCGTGACCGCAGGTAAATTTTTAAATTTTGGCTAAGTGTCAGATGTACTATACAAAACCCTTTTTCCAAGCCGTGTCTAAATACATGACTCGCGTAAAGGTATCTTAGAGTACAGGTCTCAATTTAAGGTTCTAGGCCCATATGAGACCATGATCTACGAGTCGAGAACATCCCACAGCCTATAATCAGGGTTTCATGATGTTCGTCAAAATAACTTTAAACACTGACCTGATTTGATATATAAATGGGGTCAAAATAATTTTGACCCCATTTGCATCCAAACATTTCCAAAAATACACTAACAACTGTCTCTACGATCGTCTCCGACCCCCGTGACTGACACCCTAACCGTTTTCTAGTGACAATTTTGGCAAATCTTGACCTAGGGTTTTTCGACCTCTTTCTATGCCCCTTTGCTACTTTCAACCAAAGTTATATCATTTTGATAAGATTTCAGTCCCTAAAGCCTAAATTTATCAAATTAGTTGTAAAATGTTAGTTGATTATTGCCTTGAGTGGGATTTTGTGCCATCGGGTAACTTGTGATATTCTTATCCTGATAATTTATCATGATATCGATGTGATTGTATGGGTTAGGATTAAACTAGTTAGTCAGAAAATGTTTAGGTAGCCAATTTCATGCTCACAATGTTTAGACCATCGAATTGAATTAAATTATTGTATAGTTAAGAATTATGAACATAGGTCAGATCGTTAGGATCACATGTTAAATTGCTTTCGATGGGGTCAATTTTAAGTGTCATGCATGTAGGGATGGGAATTGATGGATAGAAAACTATGTGAGGTGTGTGCGTTCACTGTGATACTGGTAAATTGTTGAAAAATTGGTTGGTTTTGGACTTGTATGATGGGCTTGGAAAAGTTCAGAGTCTGGAAATAGGTTCATGAGGGTTTTCTACAACCAATGGAACAATCCACGAGTATTAATTACCCTTCGTGAAAAGTTCTAGAAACTAAAGTTTCTGAGATTCCATCAGACGAGACCTTCTACGAGTCGTAGATTGTTCCACGACTCATAGATAGGTCTTGTAGAGTCCCACCTGTGTGATACCTAAGATGGGATCTCATCTATGACCCAGTCCACGACTTGTGGACTATTCCACGAGTCATGCCTGTTATCGTAGATTATTCCAGTGACTTAAAATTACTGAACACTGTATCCATAAGACCCCTTTACTACTCGTAGTCTATTCTACGACTCGTAAAAGGGCACTCGTTGATACTTATTTTTCCAATCTAGTTTTTATTTATTTTTTGATTTTTAATTCATGGGACTAATTGGTTTTGTGAATTTGGTTTTGCAGGTACCATTAATCCGCAACCAAGGATAGACGATATTAGGGCCATAAGGGATCACCTGCAGGACGAGCCCACTGATTTTGAGCATTCCCCCGAGTCTAGTGGATTAGTAGAAGAGCACAACATTCAGCTAGATCCAGACACCAAGCCATAAAAAACTCAGGCTACTACAAGGAAGGTCACCACACATGCGATCCTGGTATGCCCTCCTTAGTCTGATGAGGGAGGTGATAGGGCCAATAACAACATTTAGATGACCTCTTTCGAGGGAGGGTTTGAGCTCAGATCTGGTGAGGGGTCAAACTTTGACTCATCTTTAGGCCCTCGAGTACCAGGTACTTCCCCAGATGCCCGAGTCAGCAGATGGTGCATCGGGGCATGAGGGCCATCTCTAAGGAGGACATGCAACGAAATGAGCAGGCTTGACCTGCTTGTTCTAACTTTGAGGAGCCACGAGTCATCACTACAAGACTTGATAGTGTCCCAGGGCTCAAGGACACTATAGTTCGCTACAGGCTCCAGTGGTTGGTACAACTAGTATGGAGGTACTCACTGGTAATGGTGAGAGAATTCTTTGCCTCCTATGCTGCCACAATACATAACTCTCTTCCCAAGGGGAAGAACCCTCTTGACTAGTCAAGATTGGAGGAGGTCATGGTGAGAGACCGATAGGTGGATATATCAAAGGAGACCATCCATTGGATACCTATGGGTAGGGGTGGGCATGGTATGGTATATACCAAATACCATACCGAAACCAAACATTTTAATACCATGGTATGGTTATTATGGTATTTGGTATGGTATTTGGTATGACTTATATTTTTTTTTGGTATTTGGTATGGTATTCGGTATTTATAAAATAAATACCGAAATACCATATACCATACCGAAATATATATATATATTAAATTTTATAAAAGTAAACCTAAGTGCCTAATAGCCTAAGTGGAATAAACTTTTTAGTTTCTACTTTAGTAAACAATATTTACTTTACTAAAAGGAATAAACTTTATAGATTCTAGTAAACAATGTTTACTTTTACTAAATTGTCTAAACTCTAAACATGCTCTTTCGGTCGTTGCCTTCAATTTCAAGATTTCTATTTCTCTTCGTTTTCAAATAAATTGAAATAAAAATCAGGTTTGACATCTTTATCTTTAATATCTTAGATTGTTAATTTTATTCTAAGTTCTAACATATGACATCTCCCTTTTTAATATGTCGTTGTA
>JBCEWC010017080.1:0-12718 GCA_038996855.1 Solanum aculeatissimum
GAATGGATGAATGAGGGTTTAGGGGATGATTTAGGGGTTTAGGATACCTTAAGGGACCAAAAGGGGGCTTAGGAAAAAGTTAAATCACAAAAATACCATTAATAAACCAGAACTTTTCACTGAACACAACACCCAAACGGCAGCTACAGTGCCGCCAAGTTGACTCACGGTCCGTTCAAGTGACCGTCCAGATGTACTTAGCCAAAGTTTTCCGCCAACTCTCGGAGGACTTTCTGTTACACTTCACGAACCCACAAATGGTCCGTTCAAGGTGAGATGTCTCGTTCAAAGCACCGTCCAGCCTTCCTTAGAGCCAAGATCATAAGACAAACCTTGTCTTAGCCACTACCTCATTCCACGAGGCAGTAAACGGTCCGTCAACCCTCACACGAGCCGTTCTAGGCTTCGTGAGTTTGGACTTAGCTGAGGGGTGGTTCCAAGCCACCCCAAGCTAACTGTGACACCCCATGGGACCCTAGATGGAACTTGCAATGTTTCACAGTCCGTGCAAATTTCCTTGGCCATTTTTCTGAGCCTATCTCCAATGGCTTCCGAATCTTAGACAGTCTCACTGTTTGGGCCATATCTCCCTCATCCGATATTCAAATTGAGTGAAACCACTTGTGTTGCAAATCTAACTCAAAGAGATTCAATTTTATATGTGGTATCTCACATGTTTCATCCCACATCAAAAGTTATGACTGTTTAAAGTACACTACCGAAACTTTCCCTCTAGGCCACTAACTAGCCCAATTTGCATTCGGCCACTTAAACTCAACCCGTGGCCACCAAAACTCAACCATGGCTTGTAGTACATCCTAGAATGTCAACCATATGTAGATTTCAAAAATTTTTGGGTTGTTACATTGGTCCTTCCAAAGACAATGTGTATCTCAACTCAGGCCAAAAGTCTAAGTTGAGGGTGACTACTATAAGGAGATGCAGAAAAGGGTAAGGGATGAATAGAATTGTGTAATAAAAGGAAAAGAAAATTATGGGTTGTGGCCTTAAGTAACAAAACAAAACAAAAATAAAAACAAAAAATAGGGAAATTAAATAGTGGTGAAGTCAATGTAAAGTGGAAACCATTCCTGGGAGTAAAACAAAGAGAAAAGAAGTAGAACAATAAGAAATTAGGGGTTGAAAGCAAGTAGATAATTCAATGTAATGTCTGGATAGGTTGAGCAGTCACTTTATTCCTAAAAATGTTCTACTTGAGCACCAACCTACGTTACAAGCTGTAAAAATCCTATTGTTATCCTAAAATAGTTGTGCAAGAGTTAAAAGTGTTGAAAATAAGGGAAAACTTATGGCCTATACTTACTCATTGGTTGAATTTCTTTTGAGAGTGTGAGTGATATTAGTCCAATCTAGGTTTTGTTCATATACATTATGTGTGAGATTTCTTTGTAGGTGAGGGCATTGAGCTTACTGATGTTGAATACTAATGATACACTGTTGTGGCTTTGGCATGGTTGACTATGAGTAGTGTAATGTCATAAATCGATCTTTGTAGGTCAATTGGAAGGTTTTGTGCATGACATGATTGAGCCAATTAAGAAAGAGGGGGGTATACATTGTTTGATTGGGTTGTTACTGCTTGTTATGGAGTTACTGCTTTGCATGTCATTTATTCATATGTGTCAAGCTTGAGAACAACCAATGGTTCTAAATTACGGGTGTTGACGTGTCGCATATTCATAACATTTTTTATGCCCAAAACAATGAATAAGTGTGAATCCCAAGCGTATTTTATAGATATGATATGTGTTTTATGTTTATGTGCAAGAGAATAAGTTCAGGCATGAGTGTATTGGTGTTTGATGATGTTCAACCGGAAATAGTGCAAGGAGTCCCTCCATAATCCTCCTCGCAGGTCGTGGAACCAACCATGACTCATAGTGGGCCCTTATTAAGTATTTATGCTAGAGACCTAAGGAAAATTTGTCAAAGTGGGACTCCAAGAGACACCATGGGCCATGGAGTTATCACGATCTAAGCCTCAGGCCTAGTCATAACACGATGAAGGAGGAACTCGGAGGTACCTCATCCAAGTCGCTTGACATTCATCAAGCATTCATAGATAATTAAAAAATATTAAGTGGAATTTAAAAGAGAGGAAGAGTCTATGGGAATCATCAATCATTGAAACACAGAGAATCATCAACTTTAAACATAATCCAAGCCGTCTAAACATACTATTCTACATAAGAGACTTAGCGAGGGCAATGACATACTTAAGATCCCCTCAAATACCAAAGTCATGAAAATAAGATAGAAAGTAAAAGTCACCATAAATACAACTAAAGTACATCAATGTCTCAAATGTACAAAGCATAAAGATAAAAGGTGTAATCCACGAACTAAAGGCTCATCAAAACTACAAGTCTTGGGCGTCAAAGCTAGCCACGTGCCGATGGAGGCAGTGGAGCGCGGTTCGTATATCGTGAAATCATATAGGTAAAATATGCATTGGTACATTTGATGTACTAAATAGGTGAGATACAATACAACATGAAACTGTAATGTCATCATGCGTGAAATTGTAATTCCATTATTCAAAATATGTAATACCATAGTAAAAGAATAACGCTCAATATGAAGTAAAGATCAATGCAACATGTGAAGCAAGGTTAAAGAAACATAAAAATCAAATTCATAACTTGTGGGAGAAGATTGTACCAACAAATAAGACCATGTGAGCTACTACATTGAATTCAACATAACTCCCTACATTGACACAAGGAGTCCACTTGTCGGGTGGAACTACGTCAACTTATGAATGTATATATTAGTTTAACATGGCTATTATGGCTCCACTAGCCTTCATCTGCAAGTAATCCTAGGATGGCACATAGTTAATGAGACAAGAGGTTGCTTCTAAGAGTCCCTTACCAAACCCCCACCACAATGCTTCATTCGGTGCTAAGTCAATCTCATGGAATACTTCAAAACATTAGTATAGATTTCTATTACAACTTAGAATCGTAAGTAGAAATCATATAGGAGTAGCTCATCGGCTTGGAAATCACTCAAGTGAGAATTGGCCTTTCATAATGAAGGTCCATCGTTAACATTATCACAAACTTTGCAACATGCTTACATCTTTTACAACTCTTAACTTTCAAACTAACTTTTAGGCCTTTATCATCAACATCATGCAATACTCTTCTTTAAACTTAGTGGAGTTAGTTAATGAGTTAAAAATCACATGCTTTAGAAAACACAATACAAAATCATGATAAAATTCATCAAGTTAAAAATATACTCAAACAACCCACATCATTATGTCAAAATCCTATTGGCATCATATTCAAAAAGTGAGAAACTATATACATTTGGTAGAAAAATAATTTGAACATGTGGTAATAGGATAGGATAACTATGTGGCAGTATGGGCCGAGGATATGAGATGATTAGCAAAGAGGGTCTGGAGAGGTCAAATGAATACAGATAAATTAGACATTTAAAAAGTTAATTTTGGTGGCAAAATAATGGCCATTACTGGAAGTGAGCCAAGAACATGCAACAAAGACATAAGATGGACAAATATGTCAGATATTATTAGGAGTGGCAAACGAGCGAGTCGAGTCGAATACGAGTCGATCAAATACGAGTTAAGTGAAAATGGATAAGATACCCAACTCGACTCATATTTTAAATGGGTAAAAATGCGTTATTCATTGGATAATATGAGTAAATATGGATACTCATATTATAGTAAGGATCATGTTAAAAGTTTCAAAAGAAAATCTTTTTAGCCAATTCTCACCCCCTACTCCTCCACCCCGAGCCCCCACGCCCCAGCCCCATCCCCAAGCACCCCCTACCTAAAATAAAGTGTAAAAGAAAATTTTTTTTTTTTTAAAAAAAAATTGTTAACCCCCCCCACCCCTCGGCCGATCCAAAAAAAATTTAAAAATAAATTTTTAATTTTTTTAATCAAATAAAAAAATTCATAAATGCCCCAACTCCTGAGTGTCCCCCTATCCTACCCAAAAAAATAATTTAAAAAAAATCTTAATTTTTTTTTACAACCCCCAACCTTCCCCTCCCCCCCCACCCCTCAAATGTTAAAAAAAATTATTTTTTTTAAAAACCATCTTAAATTTTTCTATCCCTCTCCCCCTCCCCCCCGCTTTCAGCCCCTCCCAATAAAAAATTAACTTACTTTATGAATGAACCTCTTTTACCCATATTTAAATGGGTAATATGAGTTTTGTCTATTTTTTATCTATTTTAAATGGATTGAATACCCAACTCATTTAAAATGGATAAATCTAAATAGGCACTCAAATAACTTATTCATTTTGTCACCCTGGATATTATCATATGAGTACTCTAAGCACAATAAAGTAATATTGGTTGGCACATCTTAATGGTACTTCCACCGTGGACAACCTCTGCTAGTCTTAGTACTAAAGGGTTTGAATTGAGCCTTTTCATTGGCTATTGGTGTATCTTTGTACTCCATAAACAGTAGGTTTCACACATTTTGTATGATCCATTTTGATCTCAAAATATATAATAGCAATACATCCATATCTTTGTGCTTTAAGCTTTCCATATTTACTAATGCGTCATTTGTTTTCATTAAATTACACGTCTAAATATCAATACACATCTGGATGATTAAAATATTATCGGTAGATCTTAATACTAAGAGATCATTTGGTAGAGTGTATTAATAACACGTGCATTATCTTTGTGTATTACTAGAACCTTATTTGATACTCTTTTCCAACCTATGTATAACTAGTACACTCTATTGTGTATTAAGGTCTGTATTACTAGTACCATGAATTTTTAGGTGTTAATAATACAAATTTTTTAATGCATGCATTGACATGATTAAAGACTCAATTGCCCCTCCAATATTTTTTTTTTATTTTTTCCACCATAATTGTGAAGGACATACTTTGTAAATAATTTTTTTATGTAATGCATACTATTTTTAATGCATTAAACCAAATAATGCATAAAAAAATTCTATATATAATTAATACAAGAATAGCTAATATATGTATTTCTAATGCAAACATTACTAATACACTCTATTTAGCATTATTCTTATACACTCTGTCAAACGACCCTTACAACAACAACAAGAACAACATACCCGGTGGAATCCAACAAGTGACCTGGGATCTGGTGAGGGTAAAATGTACGCAGACTTGACCATTACCTCATAGAGATAGAGAGGTTGTGTCATATCCTGTCTAATCACCTCCCTCGAATACTTTTTCGGTCTACCTCTATCCCTCCGTGTACCCCTAAATCCAACCTCTCACATCTCCTAACAGGAGCGTCGATACTTTTTCTCTCCACATCCCCAAACCATCGCAAACTTGCTTTCCTCGTCATGTCAGCCACAACAGTCACCCCTAACTTCTCCCGAATGGTCCCATTCGTAATTCTATCACCCGTGGTTTGTCTAACAACCCCTGAATAATTAAAATTGTTTGTTTATCAATATCTAAATATGCATAATTTATTTATATTTAAACACATAACTATATAAATTTAAATAAAAAGCAACTAAATAGTATATCAAAAATATTAGAAAAATAATTAATTGTTTTCGTTTTAATTGATAAATAAAATAAAATGAATACTTGTGAAATACAATAACCTAGATCTTATTAAAAAATATCCACTGCTATGAGAAATCAAGCCCCATAAGATTTAGGCAAATCCATCAATTTTTATCTTCTCAAAGATGGAGAAATCAGATTCAAGAGCACCCAATCAAGATTTTATTGCTTTACCACAATTAAAGAGAAAAATATTAGAAGGGTTGATTGATAGTTGAAAGAGACGATGGGAAGCACATAGTATTTTTGAGAAAGTAAAAATTAGCGTGAGAGAGAAAAATAACCATGTGTATTTTGGGTTAGAACAATGTTAAAACTCTTTCACAAATTTAATTCCGTAAAATATATTCAAACCTTTTCAGAAGTATTTTTTTTTTTAAGAAAAAAACAAATGCATATAGTTGAGTGAGATCTGAATCATACAGATTCAGATTTTCATTAAGTATAAATGAGGCATAAATCTTTGTCCCATAGCATTTATTTAATAATTGGATGGTTCTCATGTCTAAAGCCAAAAACACCGGAGTCAGTGCTTTCATCCTTCATCGAAGCTCAAAAGCTTTCTATGATTTCTTTTATTACTAATTTTATCATCGTTACACTATTTTTACTTTTTTTGTCCCATTTTAGTTATTAGGTATACTAAAAATAGTTATCTCAAAATATTTTTTCTATTTATTTTTACTTGTCCAGTATGTTAAAAATAAATGTCTAACAACATTTGTCCATATTATAAAATCAAGGGATAATTTTACATTTAGTTTCTAATTTATTGTAATGACCCGTTAGGTTAACTTGAGAGTAAGATCACACTTTTTCATAAAAACATCCCTTTTCGTAAATTTAAATTTAATTATCTAAAATCATCTCTTAACTAAATAACCGTAATTACCGAACATTCTAAAATTTTTAATTTAAATTTACGAAAAGGTATGTTTTTATGAAAAAGTGTGATCTTACTCTCAAGATAACCTAACGGGTCATTACATTTATTCTTATCCTTAATTATAATTATTTTTCTACTATATTTTTCAATACACTGTATTTATTATCTACAAATGGTGATTTGACAAAATTACCCCTATCATTTATTGCTTATTAATTCTTGTGTTAAGTCAATAGTAGACAACTATTGTTGGAATGAGGAAGTAGTTGTCAATTTTGATAATCTAGAGAGAATTAATTACCTTTTACAACTTTACCCTCTGCATTAATTATTCTAGAATGAAGATAAACATATATTGATGAAAGTTTAAATATTTATAAGGAATATATTAGTAAACAATACTTCTAATTAATTTTTTCTTAAAAATTGTATCATGACAACTAAAATGAGACGAAAAGAGTACTTTATTAACATCACAATACTCAATTCCTAATAACCGAATCTAATAAATTAAGCTAAGATATGTGTATTTAACTTCATATAAATTTAACTATACCATTTTCTAATCAACAAACAACAAAAGCATTCTTAGATCAGCTCGCTTAGTTATTTAAGCTTTTGAATTATAAGGACTGGTTTTGTAATTTCTAGGATGGGTTAACTAATTTTATGTAATAATCCAAAAGTTGTAAGCTCTACATTATTAAAACTATTTGTAATAATTAAAGACTTTTGAAAGTATGAGAAGCCAATTTATGCAAGAATCTCTATTCATTTATAACACTAGCAACCAAAGATTAACAATTTCCCCTCTCTTCTTTTTATTTGGGGGAAAACACAATCTTTCAAGATAAGCCAAAGGAATATTTTATTATTTTGTGTTAAAAATTAATTGGCTAGGCTAGAATTTTAAATCGTCATATTACTTTTCCTTAAATATGTTTAGGTTAAAACAGACAAAAGAACAAAGGATTTGATAATATTTTAGCAACGAATGACCTATGCCGCCACTATGAAATAGATATATTTGCTGCCTTTTTAACTAATTTTCCACTTAATCATTAATATATAATGTTATTAAATAATGGTAAAGCCTTATCATCATAGAAGGATCGCTGATAGCAATAAAAGAAACAAGACTTTTTGAAAATCACTCGTGTACATAATAAAGTAAAATATCGACAAATATTTATCAATAATACAATGTATATCAAGAATGTCCACGTTATAAGAATACTCACAAAGTCACACAGATGTGTAAAGATATTAGAAGAGATATGATTAGAAACAAATTTATAAGGGACAAAGTGAGAGTGGCTCCCCTAACAAATAAGATGAGGGAATCCAGATTGAGATGATTCGGATATGTGAAGAGGAGATACTCGGATGCGCCAATAAGGAAATGTGCGAGGTTGGCTATAACAGGAGTTAGGAGAGGTAGATGTAGATCAAAAAAGAATTGACAAGACCTGATTAGACTAGACATGACCTAACTTCATCTTACTAAGAACGTGACAATAGATAGAAAGCGATGGAGGTCGTGATCAATTAGAATAATTAGAATAGACAATTGGTAGGTAGTTGAATGTTGTCACACATTATGTGAGAGAGACAAGAGGTAGTCTCATCCGATCTTCTCCTATTTAGGACGTAATAGTAGTTAGTAATCACTTAGTTTCTTATTTCCAATGTGTGGTACCGTCTATTGTTTCATTTGCTTTATATCATGCTATTTTTGCTGTCATATTTTCTTACTTCAAAAACATCTCATTTGAATCGAGAGTCCAGTGAAATAGTTTTTACTCTATAAAGATATGATAAAATTTGTGTACAACCTACCATCTTAGGCCCTAGCTGTATGCGTACATGGGCGGGGGGCGGGGGGGGGGGGGAGGGGAGGAGGGGGGTGTTGTTGTAGAATTGTCACACACTCAATTGGAAATCTATCAAAGATCAGTTGATGTTGCACGTTTGTATATGTTAGCGTATATACCATAAATTGCAGTAAATTATAATTTAAAAATAAAATGACAAAAATAAATATTCTATTTGAGGTGTGAATATCTCACTATTTTTAAGGAAATTCAAATTCGCAACGACATCATCTACACCAAATCTAGCAATATAACTCTTGACTTGTTTCCTTCAGAATATAACATCCTAACAATGTCCTACAATTCAAACACCTTTTAATTATAAGTTGATGGGTCCAAAGTCTACCATTAGAACACTTTCCTTCAAAATAAAGTTTCTTTGTTTTGAGTAGTGAATAAGTTAGAAATTTATTTTTTTTCTCTCAAATCTTTCTTTCACTGCACCAATTGTACTACACACTATAATATTCCACACTTTTCATAATTCTCATTCTTTTACACAATAAAAGAAATATCAATTATAGATGTAAAAGCCTTTCTAGATTAAAAGGCAAAAATGAAATAATAATATTGTGAAAAATGAGGTTGGTGGATAATTTGTGGCAGATCATGGCATTAATTGTTAACACACCAAAAAAATGATATGTGCATTTTTACCAATTTATAACCATTAATATATACATCCAATGACATAGACACTAAATTATCTAAAATTTTGGATTGTTTTCCTTGGGAAAAAACTTGAAAGGCCTACTTGGGGGAAAAGGTGATTTGCATGGGAATTAATGGAAAATTTTCATTTCCTATCTATCGATCTCCGTAGCATTTGTAAAGATTACTGATATTATCTCGGTCCCTTCTTTAGTTGTTACTTATATTATGATCATTGAGAGCTAGTTTAGCTAGTTTTAAAAGTTCAATTAGATTATATTAATATGATATTTTTAAATAAAAGTTTAGGTATTTAAAAATTATATGAAAAATACTATAAATTTTCATATTAATATGATTAAAAAAAATATTTTAAAATATTAGTTAAAGTTCATATCATTTGACTCTAAAAAAATCATGACAATTAAAAAGAAACAAAGAAAGAATGATTTATCTGTGTGAAATCCATATGCATACAATTCAAAGAGAGAGTAGTAAATTATCTACTCTCTCGGTTCTAATTTATGAGATATATCAGGGTGGAGTGCAAAAAGGGGGAAATTCGCAAATGCGAAAAAGGATCCAATGAATTCGAATTTAATTTGGCATAAATTTACGAAATATGAATAGACTTTGCAATATTTCAAAGTTATCGTTAAAGTAAATGAATTTCTAAATAGAAGAGTACATCTTTATAGACTTCTTGTCAAATTAATGAAACTAGACATGAGTAAAATATTGATAGAATGATTAAATATTTGTTCAATAAAAAATATATTACTTTTTAGGACAGGCTAAAATAAAGTATCACATAGATTGGATAAATTGTTTTTAAGAAAATAATACCAATGTACACTTTTAACATAATACCTTATTAAAGCATACATTAACTTTTGGAGAAGGAATCGTGGTGATACTATAAAAGCATAAAAAGCAAATAATTGACTTAGGCATAAAGCAGGCACCACTCTCGTTTTGCAAAAAATAAAAATAATTACCAATATTTTGTTATAACTTTTGTTAAAGTATAATCAATTCTCATATTAAAAAAATAAATTAAACTGATGACTCTACTTGCAAAATGAGAATTGATAATATATTCCCTCCGTCCAAATTCCAACAATAGTTATCCACTATTGATTTGACACAAGATTAAAAAACCATAAATGATAAAGGTGATTTGGCATAAGTATTAAAAAACAATAAATGACAGGAATAAATTTTATCAAATTATTCCAAGAATATAATAAATAAAATATCTTAAAAATATAACAGAAAAATAATTATAATAATGCTGAGGGTAAATTAGAAACTAAGTATAAAATTATCTCTTGATTTTATAAAGTAGATGATTATTATTAGACATCTATTTTTAATATAATTAATAAGTAAAGATGGACGGGGGAATAATATCAAACAATTTCTTTTTTGTTTTGCGTGTTGTCATGGCACCAATTTTATACTATAAGATTAATATATAACAAGCCCTCAAATGCAACCGGTGGATACAGTTTTGAGTTAAAAACTGTTTTAGCTTTGAAAACGAGTACTTTCCCTATTTTTATTTATGCGGCATAATAGAAATTTTGAGAGTCAATTGAATTTTTATTATATTTTTCTAAATATTTTAAATTATTAATTATTATGATTTATAATATATATTTTATAATACTTAAATATATAAAATTTTATTATAAATCTTTTGTATATAAATTTACGGCTAAAGTTTAAACTTTTGGATCTCAAAATTCCAAATACGTTATTCCTCTTTTTTATTTTATATGACACTCTTTTCTTTTAACCTGTCTAAAAGAAGTGTCGTTTTATTATAATCAGAAATAATTTGATTTTAAAATTACACATTTACCCTTAATAAAATTATTTATAACAACACAAATATTTAAGAATGGTTTTAGTCCATAAATTTGAAAAAAATTATTTTATTTTAAATACTGTATTAAATCAAATGATAGGTGGAGTACATGAAATGATAACTTGAGACGGGGAAGTATTTTTATTTTTTTCTTTAAGAGAAACAATCGGTACTTTTCGTATCGACTATAGAGAGGATGATCACCTTTATAGTCACCCAAGTAGAATAGGCACCCTTTCTAGGGCTAATAATCTAAATTGTACTTAAAATCCCCATATATATTCACCGCAAAAAACATATTTGAGGATGTTTCCATCACCTCTTCCACGTTCACTTCTCCGTTAACATTAACTATTTTTAAAAAAGAAAGTGGAGAAGAAAAAGGAGAAAGGGGGAATGGATTATGGGTGTGTTTGGTACAGAGGGAAAATATTTTTTAAAAAATATTTTTTAATTTTCTCATATTTGATTGGATTAAATGTTTGGAATTTTTTTTTCAAACATTTTCCTCAAAATTTTAGGAAAATGACTCTCTTTCAAAAAGTAAAGAAAATATTTTTCAAAATTCTCATCCAATTTCAAATTGATTTTTTTAATCCTATCCCTACCACGACCTCCATCTCCCCAAAAAATATTATTTTTTAAAAATAAAATAAGATTAGAAATTTATTTTTGATTTTTTTTCATATTTTGAAAATTTTATTTTTCCCCCGTTCCCAACCCCACCACCTGTAACGATCCAAAATTTTTTGAACTTTGTAATGGTTGGTCAAGG
Organism: Solanum aculeatissimum; assembly: GCA_038996855.1. Classification (NCBI taxonomy): domain Eukaryota; kingdom Viridiplantae; phylum Streptophyta; class Magnoliopsida; order Solanales; family Solanaceae; genus Solanum; species Solanum aculeatissimum. Next base: position 11,654 of record JBCEWC010017080.1, read on the forward strand.
TTAGTGTTGAAATCGTCATGGTTGAATTTTGGTAGTCATGGGTTGTATGTAAGTGGCCGAACTCAAAGGAATTGTTTTGGTGGAAGGTTGTAAGGCTAGTTAGGCAGCATAGACTTTGAAAAGCCATATCCCTTGGTATGAGATGACTTGTGTGGGCTATCATATATTAAATCAAAGCTCTTTGAGTTATCTTCGCAACGCAACTGGTTTCACTTGATTTGGAGTTCAAATGTGGAAGTTATAGCATTTGCAGTGAGACTGCCCGTATTCGGAAGTATGCTGGAAAAAGGATTCGGAATGGAGTCAAAGTGAGGGACCACAGACCGTTTGGTGGTTCACGATCTGTGGTGTGTCCCGTCGGTAGTTCCAGTGGGCTTCCTTGGAGTTTGGACCAAGCCCCGGACCAAGTGGAACTCCACAGACCACTTCAAAGTCCGTGTGAGCCTTCACGGTCCGTGAAGGGCTTTCGTGAAGTGTTCCAGTGAGCTTGTCAAGGTTCGGGGCTGGACTCTGGACTAAGTGAGGCTCCACGAACCAGTACACGATCCTTGTGCAGTACACGGTATGTGAGACCCCTCGTGAGTTGATCCAGAAAGTTTCCCGAGATTTCAAGCCGAAGCCGAGACCAAGTGTGGTCTCACGGACAAGTTCACGGTCTGTGAACCTGTATACGGCCCCTAGATAGCCTTCCGTGAGCCCCTGTTTTGTGATCCTATCCGTTTCATTAATGGTAAATTCGTAATTTGGTTTAATTCCTTGCCCCTTTTAGCCTTCTTAAAGTCTCCTAAAACCCCCTAAATCAAATCCTAAGCCCCTTTTAATCATTCTAGCACTCTTCAAACCTCACCAAAATTCTCTCAATCCTCTTGACCTCCATTGATGAAAGCTTGACGAAATATGTGGAAAATCATCCTTCTTGCAAAATCATCCAATTCTCTTGGCTAATCTCAAGGTATATGGGATTGACTCATGGATTCCCTTTCATCCATGAAGACCCAAGAATCCTTTTCTTTAAATTATGAATTTAAGCTTTCTTTAATTTTGGGTTCTTTAAATTTTGATGTA